>LNAC01000053.1:1409798-1424846 GCA_002007465.1 Ailurus styani
GCCTGGGCTTCGGCGGCGGCTGTCACGAAGCCGACAGGCCGGGCGGGCGGCGGGGGGAGGAAGGCTGGCGCGGCTCGGGCTCACCGTGGGCGCGCAACAGATGTTTGCGCCACTGAGGGGCGCGGAGTGGGGGCGCCGAGCGGCTGGAGGGCGCGGGCGGGGTCGGGGCGGCTGGGACCTGCGGGGGTGGGGGGGGTCTGGCCACCCCGCGGGGGCGAGCAGACGCCCGAGGGGCGCTCTGGGGCCGCCTGAGCTGGGGTCGACCCCCTTCGGCTGTCACCGGGGTCGCGAGAACAAAAGAGAATGGGCGCGCGGGGAAGTTGGGGCCCCACCTACGACCGCCTGGGCTGCCCCTGCCCTCCCGTCCTCACAGTCCTCTGCTGGGGAAACCGAGGCAGCCGAGGCTGAGAAGGGCCGCGAAGGTGAAAAGCGGGTCGGCAGCGAGGCCGGGGCGCCGAGCGGAGTTCCCGCGTGGGTCTCTGGGGTCGCCTGCCCGCCGCGGCCGCTTGCGGGGAGATACTCCGCCGCGCCCCCACCGCCGTGCGGACCCTGCCCTCCTGCTTCGGCTTGTCAGATCCCCCACTCCCCACCCCGCGCCGGTTTATAGAACAACAATTTGGCGAAAACAATCGGGGCCGAGTGACGGCCCCGTAATTGTGACAAAGTGAGTGCGGGCGGCTGGAGAGAGCGCGAGGGCGGGAGCGCGGCGGGGCGAGGCGGAGGCAGGGGCGCCCCCTGCCCGCCCCGCCGCCCTCTCGTTCGCATTCCGGTCACCTCCCATCCCTCTCCTCGACTCTTCTCCAATTCTTCTTCTCCCGGCCCCTCGCGCCTCCCTTCGCCTGTTCCTCCATCGCGCTTCCCTTTCCTCTCGGTAACGGCTCCTCTCCCGTCCCCACCCCCGCTTCCAGCGCCCGGAGCGAGTTTGTTTGTCCAGCGGCCGCCGCCGCCGCCCGAGCTGTTTGCCGAGCTTAGCGCGCCGCCGCGCAGAGCGGGCCCAATTAAGCCTCATTCATTATTCAGCGCCCTGTGCGCGCCCGCCCCCCAGCGGGCGGCTCCCGCGTCGCTTTGGGGCCCCTCCCAGCCCTGGCCCCTCAGTGAGCCCTGAGGCGCCTTAGGCCAGCAGCGTTCCCTCCCCCGGCCGGGATAAGGGCTGGAGGGGCTGGCGGTGTGGAGGAGCAGAAGCGCTCTGGCAGGAGACGGGCGTGGAGGCCACCAGGCCCACCCCACTCCCGAGTCAAGGCTGGGGGACCTTGGAGATCCAAGCCTTCCATCCAAAGAGGAGGAAACAGGCCCCAGAAGCGGCGTGACTTGGCCAAGGTCACGTAGCAGAACAGGGATTGGAGGCCAGGGCACTGAAGCCAAGGCACCTTGCATCCCAGCTCCTTCCCAGCATCGAGGTGGGAGGAAGGCAGACTGCTTTGGTGCTGCGGCCTCGCTCTCGCTCTGCTCTCCGGGTGGGGCGCCCCTCACCCCATATCCCTTTTTGCTACTGTTCCTGTCTCTTGCCCGTGGACCTCAGGATACAGCAGAATTGGGCTCCCGCTAGATCTGGAGGCCCGTCAGGTCTCAGGGTCAGGTCTAGATGTAATCCCCCTGACTGGCAGGCCTGGAGGTGGGGCAGATGAGACAAACTCGGGGGTTGGAGGTCCTCTCTGAGGCCCCTCCATGGGTGAGCCAGCCTTAGAGGAATTGGAAGTGGAGCCACGCAAGGCAGTCTTGGAAGACAACTGAGTAGGAACAGAGCGCACCCTGGGGTGAGGGACAAGTCACACTCTCATCTGTAGGGGTGGAAAGGGGAGATCAAAGGCCTATTTCTGCGTTTATAGGGAGCCGCTCTGGGCTGCTTAGCCCGGGCAACTGGACAAGGTGAGTCTGGAGACCCGCCCGGCCCCGCCCTTCCGTGAGCGGCAGCGCCACCTAGTGGCGGCGGCGCCGCGGTGCAGGCGCTCTGGGCCCGGAGTGGGGCGCTGCGCCAGCCCCTTTGAGCCGGGGGAGGGTGGATGCGCCCTGGAAGGTTTACACCTAGCTTTCCCGAAAGGGCGGGCGACGGGAGCCCGAGGCTGAAAGGTGATCCCGAAGAGGCCGGGGCGGGGTGGGGGAGTGCTTAGGGAGGGGCCTGACCCTGACGGCCCAGACGCAGAAAGACAAAGTCCATTTGGATGCAATTGGGAGCGGAGTGAGAGGGGCCATTTTGACTTTCTCGTCAAAGGAGGTGTCTGGTCCGACGGGGTCTGGGCGCAGGAGTACTCAGGTACGGCCGCCCACCCTAGGACTAGCGGGTAACTGGCTGGTGGTCTTGAGGCCCACTCTACGTAGCGGGGAGACACGGGCAGGCACGCGTTGGCATCTGGTTGGGTGTTCTGAGTGTTCATCAGGCCTTTTTGGAGAGACTCCAGGTCCGCCTTTGCGGGGTGCCAGCATCTAGGTTGTTAGTTTTCCAGAGCCACGTTGCGTCTAGGTTGTTAGTTTTAAGTGGAGGGACCTCAGGACCTCTTTCGGGTGTGACTTGTGGGAAAATTGCCTGGCTTGGAGAGATGGGAAGGCTGGAGAAGGGCTGAAACCTTGGCCAAGTGTCTGAGGGCAGCCATAGTGAGAAGTTGGGGAGCACTGGGAGGGGCAGGGGACTTTCAAAATGTGTAGCAACTTTAAAAGGGTGTTCTCGTCCCTCCTGTGCACTCCATTGCCCCGATAGTCATTCCAGGAATGAGTGGTCTGAAACTTAGGCTGCGGCTTTTCTGTGCATGTGCTGAGCTCTGCAACTGAAAGCATTTAAAAACATTTTTCGGGCGCCTGGGTGGCTCAGTGGGTTAATGCCTCTGCTTTCGGCTCAGGTCATGATCTCAGGGTCCTGGGATCGAGGCCCGCATCGGGCTCCCTGCTCAGCGGGGAGCCTGCTTCCCCCTCTCTCTCTCTGCCTGCCTCTCTGCCTCCTCGTGATCTCTCTCCCTCTGTGAAATAAATAAATAAAATCTTTTAAAAAAAAAATAAATAAATAAAAACATTTTTCTCTCCTAAATTTGGAGTTGCTATGCTTGTAAAAAAAAAAAAAAAAGAAGAAGAAGAAGAAGAAGAAGAAACAGAAATGAGGGTCCAGACCAAAGGGTATGGGAGAATCTGCATTTCGGGGACACTCAGGAAGATCTGACCTTGATTATTATTGGAAGGAGAAATGGTTTGCTGGGTTGGAACCTGGATATAGTCTTACCACTGTTTTTTTCCATCTCTTAGGGTCTAAGGATAACTCTGGGACCATGACGGCCATGATTCTCACAGATGACCCCAGATTTCTGCATTCCGGGCCATGTCAGGTGCCACTGAACTTGATCTGACATCCTTTCCCTAGAGGATGGCCAAGGGGCTCTTGGTGACCTATGCCCTCTGGGCTGTAGGGGGCCCTGCGGGGCTCCACCACCTGTACCTGGGGCGGGACAGTCATGCACTGCTCTGGATGCTTACCCTGGGGGGTGGTGGGCTGGGCTGGCTCTGGGAATTCTGGAAGCTCCCAAGCTTTGTAGCTCAGGCCAACAGAACCCGGGGGCAGAGGCAGAGCTCGGGAGGGAGGACACCCCCTCTGAGTCTTACTCGCTTTGTCGCCCAGATGATAGTGGGCATTTATTTTGGCCTGGTGGCTCTCATTAGCCTTTCTTTCATGGCCAACTTCTATATTGTGGGTCTCCCACTGGCAGTTGGCTTAGGGGTCTTGCTGGTGGCTGCGGTAGGCGACCAGACCTCAGACTTTAAGAATACTCTAGGGGCAGCAGTCCTTACTTCCCCTCTCTTCTATGGCCGCCCCATAGCCATCCTGCCCATTAGCTTGGCTGCCAGCGTTACAGCCCAGAAGCATCGCCGCTATAAAGCTTTGGTTGGGTCAGAGACCCTCAGTGTCCGGCTCTATCGTCTGGGCTTGGCTTACCTGGCTTTCACGGGCCCACTAGCCTACAGCGCCCTCTGGAATACAGCAGCCACCCTCAGCTATGTGGCCGAAACCCTTGGCTCCTTCTTGAGTTGGTTCAGCTTCTTCCCCCTCCTTGGCCCTCTCATGGAGTCTGTCCTCCTTCTGCCTTACCGGGTCTGGAGGCTGCTGGTGGGAGATCCTGGCTTCAGCAGCAGCCACTTCCAGGAGTGGGAGAAGCTCTATGAGTTCGTTAGCAGTTTTCAGGAGGAGAAGCGTCAGCTGGCTTACCAGGTAAGGCTTTGTTGCCTCTCATTCCCGGTGGGGGAACTCTGGGAGTCAAGCTAAGCCTCATTGGAAGTGATGCCGTCTTACGTGGAAGTACTGTTTTCAGGTCTGCTGGGTCCAGCCCTAGAAGACTGTCCTGGTTTCTTTGGGCTTCTGTATGCAATGGGTGAAGGTACAGAGGGTCTAATAGTGAGTGGGAAAAGGATACATATATACCGTTTACTTTTTATTGAGATATAAAGTGTATAAGTTTTATGTATACATCTATGTAACCACCATTCAAATCAAAGTATAGAATATATTCATCACTAAGAAGTTTCCCTTGGATCCCTCAGAGAGAACCTCTGTTCTGACTCCTGTTACCATAGATTAGTTTTGCCCATTCTTGAACTTCAGATAAATGGAATCATTCAGTATGTACTTTTATGTCTGACTTCTTTCTTTTTAAAATTAATTTATTTTTGTTTAATTTATCTTTTATTTTTATTTATATTTTGTGTTTTATTTACATATGTATTTTTTAAAAGATTTTATTTATTTATTTGACAGACATAGACACAGTGAGAGAGGGAACACAAGCAGGGGGAGTGGGAGAGGGAGAAGCAGGCCCTCCCGCAAAAGCAGGGAGCCCGATGCGGGGCTCGATCTCAGGACCCTGGGATCATGACCTGAGCTGAAGGCAGACACTTAACGACTGAGCCACCCAGGCGCCCCTATATATGTATTTTTAAAGTAGGCTCCATTCCCAACATGGGGCTTGAACTCATAACCCTGAGATCAAGAGTCACATGCTTTGCCAACTGAGCCATCTAGACACCCATGTCAGACTTCTTTCATTCAACATTATGTTTGTGAGATTTATTCATACTGTTGCATGCAGATAAATTGTTTCCACTGTTGTATAGTATCCCATTGTATGAATATACTACACGTTATCTATCCACTCTATTGTTAGTGGACATTTGGGTTAGTTCCAGTTTGGGACCATTCTGATCAAGTTGCCGTGAACATTCTCATACATGTCTTTAGTGGATATATATGCTTATTTCTCTTGCAAGGAAGGGAACTTGTCAGGGATGTGAAGCCTCAGGTTAGAAAATGGGCAGCTGTGATTCCAGGTAAATCTTGGTTTTTGCTGTGAGATCCAGGCTAGCCCATGTTTCAGAAGGGCTGGAATTCTAATCTGAGGCTCTGGGCCTTTCTCTCAGGCAAGTAGAAGCCAACTCCAGAGATGGCACAGCCTGATTTAGCAACAAAGCAGGAGAGGCTCAGGTGCTCTGAAACTTATGGAATTCTAATTTGTCTTCTGTTTCCCTAAGGTTTTGAGTCTCTCAGAGGGGGCAACAAAAGAAGAAATACATCAAAGATACCGGGAGCTAGTGAAGATCTGGCACCCTGACCACAACCGGCACCGGACCGAGGAGGCTCAGAGGCATTTCCTGGAGATTCAGGCTGCATATGAAGTCCTGAGTCAGTCCAGAAAGCCCAGGGGATCCTGGAGGTGAGAAGAAATTTCCCTTTGGGAATGGACTTGTTCTGGCCGAACCAAGCAGCTTGTCCTGGCCCAGCTTTGCCCACTTGGGCCATCTCAATAGTGTTCAAGAAACTGTCTGCTTGCAGTGGGAGTGAAAACAACTTAAAGGGGTAAGGAAGTTTTCGTGGTAGAAGAATGTATTTATGTTTCGAATTTCTGAATTCTCATTATTATATTCCTGACAATATTTCCTTAAAATCAGATAGTGAAATGAAAGACATATTATAAAACCAATAAATTATCTTTTAGAGAATATACTACCATGCCCTACCCTGGTATGTTGATGAGTGATGGAGGAAGGTTGTTTGTCAATTTCATTTCACCCTTTCCCTTCCCTTCCCTTCCCTTCCCTTCCCTTCCCTTCCCTCATCTATCTTCCTTCCTTCCTTCCTTCCTTCCTTCCTTCCTTCCTTCCTTCCTTCCTTCCTTGTATGTGCAAAGCACTGAGTTAGGAGAATGAAGGAAAATATGAAGGTTCTACTATTTCGCAAGCTGTCCCGCACAGTAGGGATTCGATTTATTTTATAGATTACCAATGGGTAAGAGAGGGGTTAAATTTGAAAATTTCAGAAAAGTATCTTAATTCCATTTATAGGAGAGCTTTACTAGGAGCGACACTTTTCCCAAGAAGGAGCAAGCTGCTGTGGGGTGGATGTATACCCCCATCACAAACTTTTCTGCTTTGTGGAGTATTGTAGAGAGCCCTCAGATTGTACATGGGTGGTTGGACAGGCTGAATTCTCAGGTGTCCCCCGAACTTGGGGTATGTCTCTGAACTACATACTCTGCTGCCTAGGAGCTTATGGTCTGGTGGGGGATATAACATATACAACATACACAGATACCAAAGTTTGCCTCCTTAAGTGTTTCGAACTAAGTGTCATAAGAAGCATAAATGGAGTGACTAGAGCATGGGAGAAGGGACCGATGATGATGTTTTATGGGGGCTCAGGAAAATTCGTGATTTTATATGTCATGCGCCTTTATGGGGACTTTGGGGAAAACCCTAGGGAACCAGGAGTATCTCAACAGGGTCTTATTTCATCCCTATGTAACCCGCCAAGTGTGTAAGAAACAGTGTAGGATACACAGGGACACCGGAGAACAGGAATATGATGTTAGAATCACATACCTTTACTCCAGCTTCCTTGCTCTTCTTTTGTGTTTGTGTACATCACTCAAGCTTTTCTGTTTCCTGGAAGTTAATGCCGAGTAGGGTGTATATGATTTTTAAAAGTAGAATTATTTTGGCCAGTATTCCTTGCAGACGAAAACAAGACATGGTATGATCAACGGAGAAGAATGAAATTTGTAGATTTTTTTCTTTGTATTCATATATTAAAAAAATAAGAAATTTTGTCAATGAATTTATATGCCATTATTTTAAGACCAAATTAACTTTTACACCCTTTTAACATTGCCAAAGATTGATACACTTCTTCTGAAAAACACAATTTGTCAGGTTGTCACATGGAATTTTAATGAGGCATTTTCAGAGGCTATTGATTAGTAACTTATTAACACGCTATATAGTACTATTTCTGCAAAATGTAAATATATTAAAAATAGTCTATAAGGAAAAAGAGAAAAAAGAATGATTAAGGGCTTTACTTAATGTGGAAAATTATTTCACTGTTCTCAAATTTTGTTAAGAGCTTTTGTTACAGAAACATTTTAATTTATTCAGATAGGAACTTTTGAGCAGTTTCTGTTGTTTCAACATGGGCAATGCTACAATAAATATCTTTCAGTGTGTGTATTGGTGCTTTTTGTTTTTTTGATGTTGATACCAATAAGTTATAATGTAGGGTCAAACAGTGTATATTTTATTTTATTTTATTATTATTATTTTTAAAGATTTTATTTATTTATTTCACAGAGGGAGAGAGATCACAAGGAGGCAGAGAGGCAGGCAGAGAGAGAGAGAGAGAGGGGGAAGCAGGCTCTCCGCCGCGCAGAGAGCCGGATATGGGCCTCGATCCCAGGACCCTGAGATCATGACCTGAGCCGAAAGCAGAGGCTTTAACCCACTGAGCCACCCAGGCGCCCTGTATATTTTATTTTATTTTTATTTTTAACTTTTTATTTATTCATTTGAGAGAGAGAACATGAGCAGAGGGAGGGACANTATTTTATTTTCTTTTTATTTTTAACTTTTTATTTATTCATTTGAGAGAGAGAACATGAGCAGAGGGAGGGACAGAGGGGCAAGCAGTCTCCCCGCTGAGAGCTGAGGCCGACTTGGGACCCTGAGATCATGACTTGAGCCAGTCAGATGCTTAACCGACTGAGCCACCCAGGCACCCCCAGAATGTATATTTTAAATTTTCACTGATACTCTTATCGGGTTACTTCTGGAAAAGATTATAGCAGTTTACACTCCCACCAGCAGTGTAAGAAACGGGCCCTTTCTTTGTAACTGGAATGGACTATTCTTGCTCTTAAATTTTTGCCAAGAGGAGAGGTAAGAAATAGTATTTGATGACTTTAATTTGCCTTTCCCTGACTGATAGTAAAGTTCGGCATCTTCGAATTTTTCTTGGGTTCTTGCATTTCTTCTTCAGTGAATACCTGAATGTATTAGCTTCCTTAAAAAAATTATGTCCCTGTTTGCCTTTACAAAATATATTTTGTTGGTATCCTTGCTTGTTAGGAACCTTAACCTTTTGTCTTGGGTGTCATAGGTCTTTTCCTCCAGTCTATGATTTGTCTTTTGACTTTAATTTAAGGTTTTAGAATCAGAAGGATTAGTATTAGGATCTGAATCTGGTTCCATGATTTTCTAGCTGTTTGTGATCCTGGGTTTCTTTAGTCTCTGCGAGCCTTACTTTTCCCTAGAAACTGAGATAACAGTATGTACTTTTTTTTTTTTTTAATTAAGTAGACTCTATGCCCAACTGGGGCTTGAACTCACGACCCTGAGGTCAGGAGTCCCGCGCTCTACCGACTCAGCCAGTCAGGAGTCCCCATAGTATGTACTTTTTTTTTTCTTCCAAGATTTCATTTAAATTCAAGTTAAACAATAGTAGATACTTTTAAAGGATTGGTGGGATAAAGAAGCTACTGTATGTAAAGGGGGCAGATACAATTTTAACGTAACACTTTCCCCTTTTCAGCTCATGTAAGGAAATGGGGTTTGAGTATCTAGGGAGTTAACTGGTATGGAATGAAGGTTCTACTTGTAAGGCTGAATTTTCTTAGAGTGTATAGTGTATTTTCCATTTTTTAAAAAATTCCCTCTTGATTTCCTGCAGATCTCTGTAATGCTTACAGATAACGGTTAGGAAGAAGTAAATAGGAATGATGATTGGTTGTATTGTGTTGGTAAGGTTGTCAGTGGTCCCTCTTCTTCACCCATTCTTTCCTAGACTCTCTCTTGTTTTATAATTAAGAAAGATTCCAGCCTTTTTTAGCTGTTTGTAGGGAACCAGGGAAGTGGTTTGGGTTTGGCTGTTCTTAGGCTGTCGTTGAAAATGGGGCAGAGCTCATCTGGGCCCGTTGTGATAGCAGAAGCCTCAGAGTAAGACACCGGGGAAGATGAATCTCTGGGAAGGAAGCGGGGAAACTGCTTGGAAGGTGGCGCTTTTCACCTGCAGATTCCCCTTGCAGAAATCTCTTGTCATCCTTTGGCAGATTCCTTTCGATCAGGGAGGCTGTTCCCCCACATCTGGAGTCTTGGTCCTTCTATAACGAACAGAGGTATTTATACTTTCTCAGGTGCTACAGCATGGTGGTCTCACACCCAGCTCTTAGCCAAGCCACACTGGTCACTTTAGTGTGGATTGGTTTTGCACAGGAGAGATTTTTGTGGATATGGGCTGGGGCACTAGGTGAGAAGTGAGAAAAAGATTAAAGAATGTTTACCTCTCAGTAGGAAAGACTTGTTAAACCGTATTTGGATTTCATCTTTCTTCCCAAAGCACTGACATAGCAAAAATCAGCTGAAAGTAGAAATTCATTATAAAATAATTATATATTTATATAAACCTAAGACATTAGGAAGTGTGAGGTCTTCCTTATTCTCTACCTGAGTAGATTTAATGAAATCCAATGATTTCATATTCTCCCATTCCCACAAATTAAAAAAAATGTATAGACCCTTTAAAGAGTTAGAAGGGGGGCACCTCTTCTAAGGGGTGCTCAGTGAGTTCTAAGGGTTAAAAAAAAAAAAAAAGAGTTAGAAGGGAATTGAGAAGACCCCTATGCCAAGTGCTCCTTCAGTGCAGAATCTTGGAAACAGCTTTCCTCAAAAATTTCCGTTTCAGCTTTTGAGTCGATTTGAGTCAATTGGAAATCTGCCCCCTGTTTCACCTTTTGGGCATCCTGAATTGTTAAGTTCCTCCACTGGACTGAAATTTGCTTCCCTGTAATTTCTTTCTAGATCTGCCATCTCTTGTTACAAAGAACAAAACCCCACAAAAAACCCTTTCTTGATAAAAACCTGCCCTTCATGTCCTATCCCTCTAAATCTTCCCTTTTTTTTTTTTTTNTCACAGCGGGAGAGAGATCACAAGGAGGCAGAGAGGCAGGCAGAGAGAGAGAGGGGGAAGCAGGCTCCCTGCCAAGCAGAGAGCCCGATGCGGGCCTCGATCCCAGGACCCTGAGATCATGACCTGGGCCGAAAGCAGAGGCTTTAACCCACTGAGCCACCCAGGCGCCCAATCTTCCCTTTTCTGGCTTAAACATTGCCTTGTTTGCGGAAGCGCGCTGTAGTTTGGTAGGAAGAGACGGATGGAGAAGTGAGGCGATGGGCCGCTCCTTCCACGTCCTGTGGGACCAGCCCGCCACTTTACCACTCTGGGCCTCAGTGTTTCCTTCATGATATGAGGAAGCCGGACTTAGATGACCTTTGAGATTGCTTTCCACACTGGATGCTGGGTTCTTAACTTTTCAGCTGAGGCTTGTGCTAAATGATTCTGTTTTGTCATCTTCTGTCTGCCCTCTTGTGGACACTGTCCCTGGAAGAAAATAAAATATTCAATTGTTTGAAAAACCATGTAACGCACACCCCCCCACAAAAAAATTCACCCACATTCAACTGTGTTCATATGTTCATGTTCCCTTGTAGTCCTCATCCATAAATGTACATAACTAATTTTTACATGACTGAATCATATCAAGGACACAATTTGGTATGACTTTTTCCCCTCCTGAATCATACACATTTTATATATATTTATAAAGACATACGTGTGTGTGTGTGTGTGTGTGTATTACTGTGAAAACATACATATATTTAATTGAGATATAATTCACATACCATAAAATTCATCCTTTTTTTTGGTATTGTGTTAGGTTAGTCACCATACAGTACATCATTAGTTTTTGATGTAGTGTTCCATGATTTCATTGCAAAAATTCATCCTTTTAATGTATACAGTTTAGTGGTTTTTAATATATTCATAAGGTTATACAACAATCACCACCATCTAATTCCAGACATTTTTGCCTTCCCCAAAACAAACCCCATACCCATTAGTGATCACTCTCTGTACTCCCCTCCCCCAGCCCCTAGCAACCACTAATACTTTCTGTCTCTACAGATTTGCCTATCCTGGACAGGTTGTACGAATGGAATCATACAATGTCTCCTTTGGTATCTGGCTTTTTTTTCACTTAGCCTAGTGTTTTCAAGATCTGTCCATGTTGTCGCATGCATTATCATTCTATGTTTCTTGTTTTATTTTTTCAAATAGCTTATCATTATATTTTAATGCTGTATAATATTCCCTTTTTGGGAGACATTTGGGCTATTAATATATATATTTTGTTGTTATAAAGAATGCTGCATCGATATCTTCATGTTTCTAATTCATCTATTCTCTTGAATTATTTCAGAATAAATTCCCATGGGTGGGATTACTGGGTCAAAGGGTATGAACATTTTTATGGCTTTTGTCAATATTGCTCTTAAAATGTTCCCAGAACTAAATGCAATCCTCAGATGTGTTCAGACAGAACGGGGTACTGTGGGGCTATTAAGTTCTCAAGGTCTGGGCAATATATCATCCTTTAAATCAAGCAGTCTAAGAATTTATTAGCTTTTTTTGGTTGCTCATTGAGCTTATAGCCAACTAAGTCCCTTAGATCTTTTCCTAGGCACTGTGTCTTAAAGCTACGCTTGCATCTACTCTAAGACCCAGGAGGCTTTTGAGGACTCCCTGACTTGAATTTAGTTTTTCTTTGTTTTCTCTTTTCTTTACCAGTAGGTGGTCCTAACAAGCTCGCGGGAGCTTTGGGTTTATTGCAGTCTTAGCTAAGAACTGCAGATGGCGCCTTAAGGCTGTCTCAAGGGTCAAATAGGTCCCTTCCCTTTTTGTAAGGATCTGGTTGGTAGTGGTACCTCTTTAGCAGGTTCATTACCATAATTCAGCCCTCCCCTTTTGTTGGGAAGGAAAGAAAAACTGTGAAGTTGGATTTGGGTGTTATTCAGGGCAAGCTCCAAAGGAAGCATGTTTCCTAAATGTCATTTGATCTCCTGGGGGACTCTGGGGCAGTCTGTCTCATGTGAGACGTTTGCTCGAACACACATTTCTCATGCCACTGAGGTTTTGGCTTTTGAAGTTTACACCCCGAGAAGCTGATTTTTTGGTTTCTCTTTGTGTTCCTTGCCATCTTTCTCTTGGTCACTCTAAAAGACTGAAACATGTTCAACTACCTGGTTTTGTTCATTTTGTTCATTTGTTAAAGTGGGTTTTGAAGTGAAAAATTTTCATAGGGTCCTGCTGAAAGGGATTTCTCTTCAATAATTTGTTGCTCCCTTTATTTTCATTTTCCTTTTCTTCCCAATTCCCTTCGTTCTCCTCACCTCATCCGCCTTTTCCATAGCCCATATTTGCTTATTTGCAAACTATTTTAACTATTATAACTTTACCGTCACCTTTGATTTTTCTGGATTTAAACCTCACTGACAAGTTTCAACAGTGCCCTGTGTGGGGAAGTTGGAAGGGAATCATTTTAAATCCATTCTGTGAAAAATAAATACAATACAATACAATAAAATAAAATAATAAAATAAATCCATTCTGTGCCCGACCTTAGTCCCATTTCTGGGCTGAGAAAGGTTTTGGGGAACATTGTCCTCTGGGTAGTGACTGATTTAGCACAAGACCCTGGCTAGCAAGCATCACTTGAAGGGACATTTTTCCTAGTGTCAATAGGTCAGGCACCTTTCAGGTGAATTAGAATAAAGAAAGGAATGGGTAGGGTATGGGGGAAATATAAATGTCTTCTATTCACATGTTTCCAAGGCATAGATCTGAAGGCCAGTGAGGCTCATTGTTACTCTTTACCTCTCCCTCCATACCCATAACCACCAGTTTGGTCTTGGCTTCTCTTGATATTTTCTCCCTTTCACTCGTGGGGTCCATGGCAGAGAGTGTAAATTTACTGCTTTTCTGCGTGATTTGGATTGGCAAGCAAATAGCTGCTCTTTCTGGGCACACGGTGCCATATTATTCATATTCAGTGACTGGGAATTCATTGCCTCTCAGCAGTTGACATTTCTTGCACAGATAAGAGACTGATCATTTTAGACCAACCTCCTTTCCAACTCTAATTCTTTTCCATCAGTACGTTCCTTGTTCTCATGCTCATGCCTTTGCTGATGTTACTCTTTTTTCCTGTAATTCTTTTTCCCCTCTGCTAATCCAAATCTTTACACTACTTTTGCATCCAGCTTAAGGTTTATCCCTAAATGATGCCTTCACTGATTAATTCCATCTCCATAATCTTTCCCCCTTGAGTTCCTTCAGCATTCTTGTCTAGTTTCGGTTGTTCTATCAAGCTCTTTCTTTCTTTCTTTCTTTCTTTCTTTCTTTCTTTCTTTCTTTCTTTCTTTTCTTTCTTTCTAGATCTTATTTATTTATTTGAGAGAGAGAATGAGAGAGAGAGACCATGAGAAGGGGGAAGGTTTGAGGGAGAAACAGATTCCCCGCTGAGCAGGGAGCCCCATGCAGGATTCGATCCTGGGACTCCAGGATCATGACCTGAGCTGAAGGCAGTCACTTAACCAACGAAGCCACCCAGGCACCCTATCAAGCACTTTCTTACATGTTGCCATATAATCATTCTCTGTCTCCTGTTTTTGAGTCTTGTCTCCTTAACTATAACAAAGTCCCTTGAGGGCAAAGACTGTCTTCTCCCTATGCAAATAACAGGGCATTTAACAGTGCAAACAACAGGATGTGTTATTTAACAATTTAAAAGCCTCTGCTTTCTCATTTGTTACATGGGGATAATGATGCCTACATCACAGGATGTTGAGACAATCAGATGAGACAATGTGTTGAGAACGCTTTATAAACCATGAAACATTTTACAGAGGGTAGGCATTATCAATTTTTTAAAAGATTTTATTTATTTGAGAGAGAGAAAGAGAGAGAGAGAGAGAGCGCATGCGAACACACAAACAGGGAGAGGGGTAAAGAGAGGGGGAGAAGCAGGCCACCCACTGAGCAGGGAGCCCAATGCAGGCTTGGTCCGAGGATCCTGGGATCATGACCTGAGCTGAAGGCAGACACTTAACCCACGGAGCCACCCAGGTGCCCCAGCATTATCAATTTTTAAAACAATGGTGACAGACTGTGTAAATGAAAGAGCATGCTGAAATTCCATGAATGAACTTACAGTAAAGCAGTATTAGTTCTGGGTCTCACACATAGAAACAAAGTGACTAAAGATCAAATTCGGGGGCCCCTGTCTTAGTTGGTAATCCATGGGACGCTTGATCTCAGGGTTGTAAATTCCATCCCTGTTGGATGGAGAGATTACTTAAAAAATAAAGTCTTTTGGGGCACCTCGGTGGCTCAGTCAGTTGGGCAACCGACTGTTGATTTCAGCTCAGCTCATGCTCTCAGGGTCGTGGGATGGAGCCCCGCTTGGGGCACTGCACTCAGTATGGAGTCTGCTTGGGATTCTCTCTCTGCTCCTCCCCCTGCTTGCTCACACACACACACTCGCTCTCTCTCCCTCTCTCTCTCTGGCTCTCAAAATAAATAAGTAAATAAAATCTTCAAAAAATAAAATCTTCACTTTTATTTTTAAATTTATTTATTATTTTATTTGTTTTTTTTTTAAAGATTTTATTTATTCATTTGACACACAGAGAGAGATTACAANATTTTATTTGTTTTTTTTTTTAAGATTTTATTTATTCATTTGACACACAGAGAGAGATTACAAGTAGGTAGAGAGGCAGGCAGAGAGAGAGGAGAGAGGAGGAAGCAGGCTCCCTGCTGAGCAGAGAGCCCGATGTGGGCCTCGATCCCAGGACCCTGGGATCATGACCTGAGCCGAAGGCAGCGGCTTTAACCCACTGAGCCACCCAGGCGCC
>LNAC01000053.1:1431875-1467879 GCA_002007465.1 Ailurus styani
GGGGGAGGGGGTAGTTGTTGGGGGTTGGGGTGTGGAGAGGAGGGGGACTTGAGCCTTCGGGGACCTGGGGTACCCAGATGGCGAAAGGCTTCTGGGGTCAGTGGGGTGGACCGAAGCACACGGGTCCGAGTTGGGGGGTTTCCAGAGGCACAGGCCGGGGAAACAATGGAGTAAGGGGGGAGTCGGGTGTGAGCGTGTGTGGGGTATTGGGTTTTGAGAAACAGCGAGAGATCGAAAAGAATGAAAGAATGGGTCATTTGGGATGAGAAGTACGATGAATTGGGAATGCAGTGGGGATGCGTAAGGTCATCTGCGTGGGTGTCCGAGGTCCTCAGGATTTGGGGGCGAAGTGAGATTTGAAAAAAAGAAATTTTTGGAATGGGGAGGACGGAAAAGAAAATAAGGTAAAGAAAGGGTAGCAGAGAAATAAAATAGATGTGGTCTGGGCTTAAAGCGGAAGGGTAGATCCTGTTTGAGAGTATAGGGTAGGTGGACTAGAGTGGCATCTTCTAATTTATCCACGATGATTGGGTTCTTTTGGAAGGTGGATCTTTCTCAGGCTGGTCCCTCTGCTGAGCAGTACAAGCTGTTCTTTTTATAATTTGGTTATCATTTATAGTCCGTTTTATTGATGAAGCATGCCCGTAGTATTTATTTCTCCTGTGTTCATCAGGTTACTGTGTGTAATTTACCTGTGCTTAATGAAGCAGGGAAGAACATACCACCCACAGTAGGCATATTGCTTTGAGTTAGGTCAGGGATAATGCAGAGTTCAGGGTGTTTGGGGGGGAGAACCAAGAGTTGATTTTCATTTAGACTAAAAGGTGATGAATAGCCTTGATAAAATCGAAGTTATCTATACTTTGTTAGAATTGCAGTTTTTCCCTGAGAAATGTTCATGTACCATCTGCTGCTGGTTTTATGCTCCTGGGAGAGTTTGGGTTCTGCCTCAAGAAATTCTCGATGCTGATATCAAATAACCAGGCTGCCTTATACCTTCCAGTTTGAATAAAGGTGATTTGAAAAAACTGTGGGAAGGTATTTCTGGGGTTATGATCTTTGCATTGATCTTCTTGGTACTTGGATTTCTAGACGAAATATTGAGCGGTACTAGATACAGGATTGCTGATTTTGAAATTGTAGTTACGATTACGTGTTCATAAATGGTGTTAATCTTTTTATTTGTTGGGTATTAAGTTTTGCTGACTCACCTAAGATTTCTGGGAATTTATCCATTTATATTTCTGGCTAGGTCTTGGATGGTAGCATTAGACTACTTTATAAAGATCCAAAAATAATGATCAGAATTGTCACTTTCCTTATATCTTACAAAAACTGAACCAAGCAAGGACTGTCTTCACTAATGATAATGTGGCTCTTTATTGACGTCTTACAGTGGACTAGGCAAGGTGCTAAGATTGTTTTGCATGCATTATCTCATTTAACTTAATCCTCACAGTTATCTCCTATTTCGTAATTAAGAGGTTAAATAATTTACTAGGATCACAGAGCTAGTAAATAAAGCCACATTGGCTTTATTGGCTCTGTTGGATGCCTTCTTTAAATCTTCACTGCCTGGTTCTTGTGCTATATCCTTCCTTCTAATCTTTGTTGCAGTACGATCATCACAAATTGGTTGAAACTTGGGTCTGATATGATAGTGGTGATTTATTTTATTTCTTTATTTTTAAAGATTTTATTTATTTGGGAAAGAGGAGGGGGAGAGGGAGCATGAGCAGGTGGAGGGGCGGAGGAGAAGCATGCTCCCTGTTGAGCGGGGATTCCCGACGGGACCCTGGCCTGGGATCATGACCTGAGCCGAAGGCAGAACGCTTAACCCACTGAGCCACCCAGGCACCCTGATAATGGTGACTTAGATGAATATTGGGCTACAATGAAATTAGATGAAATTAGTGGGCTACACCTGTAGAGTTTATAAAGGTTAAATCACAGGAGCAATAAACAGATCTTCTGGGGTCCAGATAACAGAAGTAATCTTGCTAAGGGTTTGATCTGTGAACACACTTTATACTCGGTTTAGTCTGGTGTACTGCTGAGTATTGTGCCTAGGTGGCGCTCTTCCTTGTAGAAGTCAAGACAGCCAGTTGTGGAGTCAGAACCAATTAACTCTGGAAAACAATCGAAAACTGCTGAGAGCTCAAGTGGCCTCCCAAGCACCTGTTGAGTCCACAGTTGGTACTGGCATTATCTCTAAATATAGACAGGATCCTCTTAGAAACCGGGAGTGAAACAAGTAGAACTGAGAGAAACAGCTGGGGCCTGAGGGAGGAGCCATAGGTTGCTGGCCAAAACATCAGCATAGTCCTCAGGGGTTGATCCTGGAGTGGCAAAGGGCCTCAGATACTAGTGCATGGCAGGAGGGGAGGGAATTTTTATTTGTTGAGCATTTATGTATTCTTTTTTTTTTTTAATTTTTATTTATTTGACAGAGATAGATCACAAGTAGGCAGAGGCAGGCAGAGAGAGAGGGGGAAGCAGGCTCTTCGCTGAGCAGGAAGCCCGATTTGGGCCTTGATCCCAGGACCCCGGGATCATGACCTGAGCCGAAGGCAGAGGCTTAACCCACTGAGCCACCCAGGCGCCCCGAGCATTTATGTATTCTAAGCACTGAACTCAGTGTTTTATATATATCACTTCATAAGGTCTTCAAACAGTCCTTACCAGGTAGATGTAAGCATTATCCCTATTTTTCAGATGAAGCTTAGAAAGGTTAGGTAACGTGTACAGATCACTTAGTTAAAGCAGTGAAGGGGGCACCTGGGTGGCTCAGTGGGTTAAAGCCTCTGCCTTCAGCTCAGGTCATGATCTCAGGGTCCTGGGATCGAGGCCCGCATTGGGCTTCCTGCTCAGCAGGGAGCCTGCTTCCTCCTCTCTCTCTGCCTACTTGTGATCTCTCTCTCTCTCTGTCAAATAAATAAATAAATAATCTTTAAAAAAATAATAAAAGCAGCGAAGGAAGTTTGTATATATTATTACTGTTATTATTACCACTTGCTCTTTCCCTTTGTAGAGCTACAGTATTCACCTTCAGAACTTTTAGGTCACTCTTAGGATCCACTCTGCTTCTTGCTACAAGTACAACTAATTAGTTCAATCTTGTTATTTCCATTAGAGACTGGAAGGAAGAGCTTGTTTTTTTCTGATTTAATTGTTGGGAAGGGGAGCCCTTTCATTATTTAGTAAATGACCTCCTGTATAATATAATTCATCTTCCTCAAGTTGCTTGGTGTAAATCTGTAGCAACATGAAAATGGCACGTCCATCCCTCCTGTTCCGAGGTCTTGACTTTCAGGTAAGTCATCTAGGCTCTGGAGGATGACAGTGAAGCATGCCTGTTACAGACTCTTACCACTTTCCTTGATATTTTTTTGCCACAAAGGTTTGACCATCTTCTTGCTCGGTTACTTTTAAAAAGTGGTGGTAAAATATAGAAAACGTAAGGTTTACCGTTTAAACCATTAAGTATGGTGCTGTTAAGTACATTCACATTGTTGTGCAGCCATCACCACCATCCATCTCCAGAACATTTGAATCTTCCCAAACTGAAATTATCAAACAATAACTCCCCATTCCTCTCTTCCCTAAGCCATTCCTCTTTCTGTCTCAACAAATATGACTACTTTAGGGATCTCATAGAAGTAGAATAATAGTATTTGACCATTGTGTCTGGCTTGTTTCACTTAGCATGTTGTCTTCAAGGTTCATCAATATTTTAGCTTGAGTCAGAATCATGCCTTTTTTAGGACTGCATAATACTCCATTGTAAGGGTGTACCACATATTTTGTTTATCCATTTAGACACTTGGGTCGTTTCCACCTTTTGGCTGTTGTGAATAACGCTGCTGGGAACACTGATGCACACGTATCTTTTTGAGTCCTTGCTTTCAGTTCTTTTGGATATATACTAAGAAGTGGGATTTCTGGGTCATATGTTAATTCTGTTTAATTTTTTGAGGAAATGTTACTTTTAAAGATTTATTTATTTTAGAGAGAGAGAGAGACAGAGAGAGTGAGTGCAAATGGCGCAAGGGACAGAGAGAGAGACTCTTCAAGCAGACATCCGCTGAGTGTGGAGTCTGACTCAGGGCTTCATCTCACAACTGAGATCATTACCTGAGTCAAAACCAAGAGTTGGACGCTTAACGGACTGAGCCACCCAGGCGCGCCCTATGAGGAATTGTTACTTTTAAATGGTGGTTTTTATTTGCATTCACCTTAAGGTAGCACTTGGCCTTATGTTCGAGGGTTGATGTTTACTGACTTTTCCTGTACTATTTGTAGGACACTTGTACTGGAAGTGATTCAAAAGGAAATGATTTACCTAGTTTTCACAGCTCTCTCTTAGGTTCTGCCTGTTTATATTTATGTATCTTGACATCTGGCAAGCACATTAAAATACATTTCAACTTAGCAATAAAGTACTTTTGAAAATCTTTCAGACAGTTCAGCTGATGAAGAAAATGGGAGTATCTGTTCTGAACTGTGAAATATTTCCAGTGTGGAAGGAACCATTTATTATATATAGATCTTTCTAGTCATACCTGTACATGTGGATAATCATCTTAAAACATTATCTGTATGTGTATTTGAAAAATGTATCAGTAGAGCATTTTCACTTCACTTTGCTGCCTTTGAAATCCAGGGTACTTTTTTTTCATTTAAAAATGTTTTACATGTATGCGCTGCTGGTTCCTGCTTATCTTGTGGATCCCTTCATTCACTGAAAAAAGTTTGAGTGCCTGCTCTCTGCTTTAAATATTTCAAGAAGGTAGCAGTAATGCAGAAAGTAAAATTGACTCAGGTCATTTATTTGATTCCATTTTTCCTCTGTTTGTGTATTTGTGTGTGTATATGTGTGTTTATACACACACATATAAATATATATATATAACTTATGTATGTTATATATAAGTATGAGAACTTATATATATGTATATACATATATATGTATATATTTTATAGTACCAAGTATAGTTGATTGATATAGCTGCAGACTGACAGTGGACTGTTTCTTAGGATAGGTCAGACCTCCCAATTCATTTTTTCTGAGGGTCACAAAGAGGTTAATTATCCTTGCATCTTGCTTCTTGAGATTATTATGTTAAAAAGGGACTTAAGGCTCACATGCCATTTTCTGGAAGCTTCATAAAAGAGTTAGCCCACCTTGGAAGTGGTCTGTTGGTTCTGAAATACGGTTGACCCTTGAATAATGTGGGAGTTAGGGGCACTGACCCCTGTGCAGTGGAAAATTTGTGTATAACTTTGGACTTTCCAAACACTTAACTGTGTATTATATATTTTTTCTTATAATAAAGTAGGTAGAGAAAGAAAGTATTAAGAAGGCTGTAAGAAAAAAAAAGGCTGTAAGGAAGAAGAAATAGATTTACAGTACTGTATTTATTGAAAAAAATCCATGCGTATGTGGACACATGCTGTTCAAACCTGTGTTGTTCAAGGGTCATCGTATTTCTAAAGATGTAAAGTTTGTAAACACTTTGTGTTTAAGTTACTGGGTATTAAGGATTGCTCAGAGGCTAGCGTTTTGCTCTCAGTGTTCAAATCTACCTTGGTGGTCTGTAGAGGGTGGGTGAAATATACATCCTCTTCTACACAGATTCTGCAGGGTTTGAGGATATAGCCATTAGCTTAAAGGCAACTTCTGCAGTCATTGCCCTATGACTAATTTGTGGTTAGGAGTTACGTAGCGATTCGTACTAGTTCAAACCCTAAATAACAACATTGGATTACTGGTAAGAAGGAGGATTTCTTTTTAATTACTTAATTAGCAAAATAACAAGATTGCTAGTTGTGGAGTGTGTGGCGTGTGTTCTTTAAAATTGGCTAAAGGATATTGGGCCTGAGGAAAAGATTTGTGCTGAGGCCATTATGTGATTTAGACGAGTCACAATAAGTAAGTGAAGACACTGCCGATGTTACTTCCCACTGACCTGTATAAAGGACTGGAAAGACCAATGTGTGCAACTTGCAGTCTTTCCTTTCTTGAGTGCATGTGATACATCCAGTAGTAAACTAGTTGCTGCTGTTTTAAGGCTACCATCAGTAATAGAGCAATACTTGTCTTTAAAATATCCTCTTGCGGGGGCACTTGGGTGGCTCAGTTGGTTAAGTGTCTGCCATCGATTCAGGTCGTAATCTCAGGGTCCTGGGATCAAACCCCACATTGGGGTCCCTGCTCAGTAGGGAATCTGCTTCTCCCTCTCCTTCTGTCCCTCTTTTCCCCCCACTCATACTCACTTGTTCTCTCTCTCTCAAAAAAATAAATGAATCTTAAAAAAATAATGTACTTGGTTGATGATAATGAGTCAATGTGCTCAGCTCACAGCTGGCTCTTCTGGTTATCTTCTGTTAACACTGATTTGAAACGTGCATTCATGTGTAGTGGCAGTGACTCTTCTGCTTACTTTGTTTGGTCATCCTCTCAATCTTTATAGTTAATTGCCTTCATTGCCTACCTGTATATCCTGCACAAGTCCTCAGCATAAGGATCTCATCATGAGAAGCCCTCTCGTATTTGATGAAAACAGTGAAATGCGTCTATAACTAAGATGGAGTTACAGAAAGCTAAAGTATTGTACCTGAATGGCAAGTGATACAGAACCACCATAGACTAAATCTGCTATAGCTTAGATGCAAGCTTGATATTTTGTTGTATCTTACTGGTCAGTACACACTAAGTTTCTGGAGATGGTTATCTAATTCCTTCTTGGCAATGCTTTAAACAAGGCTTAGTTGGGTAATCTTTTTCATCTCTGTCACTATGAAAATGTTGTATTTTATGTTGGCTTTTTGAAAGTTGGTATTTGGGGCACCTGGCTGGCTCAGTCAGTTAAGCGTCCTACTCTTTTTTTTTTTAAGATTTTGTTTATTTGACAGAGAGAGAGAGAGATCACAAGTAGGCAGAGAGGCAGGCAGAGAGAGAGGAGGAAGGAGGCTCCCTCCCCCACTCTCATACATGCTCTCTCTCTCTAAAAAAATATAATAAAAGAAATAAATTAAAAGTTGATATTTGTCATTTGTCTGCCTGCCAATATGTAATGTTACGATGACCCTATAAGTTAGACTACAGGGTATTATTATTTGATGTTATTGTGATTTGGGAGCACAGGAAACAGTGCAATAAACAGTGATTACCAAATTTGTTTACGCATCTAACCTGAAAAAGTAGAAAAAGCTCCTGAAAATAGAAGGATATTTGGTACCTTCATCCTGATTACTTGTTACCTGAAATCTTAATATTTAAGTAAGATTAGAATTATATTCAGTTTTTACATGATTACATTTTTGATTGGGCGGTAAAGCTGACAACACATGATCCTTTCACACTCTACTGGCTAATTATTTCCGTTGTGAAACAGCCCTTAAGCATATTATTAAACTTATTGGCATCTGAACTTTTTGGTGTCTAAAATGTGGATCTACTGAATGGTGTTGGTTATGATCAGGCTAATACTGATAATTATAATATTTCCATGTTGTGTTATTTTTCTTCTAATTTCTTATTAAAATAGGGAAGCTGTGTAACATGTTAAGAGGACAAACCTGTTAGTTTTATCACATCGGAGTTGCTAATGTGTTGGATTATAGATAGCTGGGCTTAAAATTAATCGTTGGTGAGAGGGGCTGTATTCTGTCGACATCAAAAAAAAAAAGATCACAAATCTGGCACACAGATCCGGCTTTGAATCTCTGTTCCTCTACCCTCTATGGAGTTGATGTCTTTTAATTTCTCTGAGCCTGTGTTTCTGAATTTGTAAAATTGGTGCAGTAGTAATCCCATGACAACCGAGTTGTCATGACTGTTGAATATTTTTAGGTGAAATTCACATAACATAAAATTAACCCTTTAAAGTATACAGTTCAGTGGTTTTTAGTATACTCACAGTGTCATACAGCCATCACTCTATCTAGTTCGAGAACTTTTGCCTCACCCCCAGAGGAGACCTCATACTGAGCAGTTACTCTTCATTCTCCTCTTGCCATACCTCTTCGTAACCTCCGGGGTGCTTTTTGTTTCTTATGAATTTACCTATTCTGGATATTTCAATAAATGGAATCCTGTAATATGTGCTCTTCTGTGTTTGGCATCTTTCACTTGGCGTAACGTTTTTGAGGTTTGTCCATGTTGTAGCATGTACCAGTATTTCCTTCCTTTTTATAGGAATACAATTCCTGTGTATGGATATATCACATTTCGTTTATGCTTTTATCTGGTGATGGACAGTTATGTCATTCTCACTTTTTGGCTCTTGTGATACTGTTGCCATGAACATTCATCTACCAGTGTTTGAATATCTGTTTTCAATTCTTTTGAGTCTGCAGCTGAGAATGAAATTGCTGGGTCAGGTAGAAATTTTTTTTTTTTTTAAANCATCTACCAGTGTTTGAATATCTGTTTTCAATTCTTTTGAGTCTGCAGCTGAGAATGAAATTGCTGGGTCAGGTAGAAATTTTTTTTTTTTTTTTTAAGAGGGAGAGAGATGGGGGAAAGGGCAGAGGAGAGGGAGAGAGTCTCGGGGCTTAGTCTCACAACCCTGAGATCGTGACCTGAGCTGAAATCAGCAGTTGGATGCTTAACTGATCCCCCCCCCATATAGAATTTTTATATTTAACTTTTTGAGGAACTGCCGTACCGGTTTTCACAGAGGCTGCACCATTTTACATTCTTAGCAGCAATGTTTGAGGGATCCAGTTCTCCACATCCTTGTCAATACTTGAAATTTTCCTTTTATTTTTCTTTCTTTTCTTTCTTTTTTTTTTAAGATTTTATTTATTTATTTGACACAGAGAGATTACAAGTAGGCAGAGAGGCAGGCAGAGAAAGAGAGGAGGAAGCAGGCTCCCCGCTGAGCAGAGAGCCCGATGTGGGCCTTGATCCCAGGACGCTGAGATCATGACCTGAGCCGAAAGCAGAGACTTTAACCCACTAAGCCACCCAGGCGCCCTATTTTTCTTTTTGATTGTAGTGATCTTAATATGTGTAAAGTGATATCTTATTGTGAATTTGATTTGTATTTCCTTAGTGACTACTGATGTTGAGCATCTTATATTCACTTGTTGATTATTTATGTAGCTTCTCTGGAGAAATGTCTGTGAAGTCTTTTGCCCAGTTTTTAATTGGATTGCCTTTTTGTTGAGTTGTGATCATTGAATTTTAATGGGCATAAAATAGTTCAGCAAGTGCAAATAGTCTGCACTCCATAAATATTAGCTAATAATATAGTTAAAAGTATTTTTGCTACTTGTGGCCTGAATTGGAAGGGGACTTTGCCTAACTTTTGCAAATAGGGGTGCAAAGGCAACAAAGCCTTTGTTGTCAATAAAGTTTTGACTGTGTCATTGTTCATGTTTTGCTTTTAATTGATGCCCTCAAATCAAGAAATTAGAAACACTTATGCAAAAATCAGTTTATCTTTGTCAGAAATCAGTATATCATCAATGTTTAATTTATTCCTAGGAACTATAAAGCAGTAGTGCCATCTAGTTATATCTGAGATTTAGATCATCTTTCTTCATTCTCCTGTATTATGAGAGAGACATTTGTTATGAATCCCACAATCAAAATTTTTTGAAAACTTTTTATTTTTACTGCTATAGGGTTCCCCTTCTATCTGAAAGTAGAGCATTCCTATGAAACTTTTAAAAGGTCTAAATGGCATAAAGTGAAGATGCATTCACCATTAATTTATATGGAAAAAATTTTGAGCATTTCTGGACCCAAAAATAACCTCTCTTAGGCTTTTTTCACTATCTTAGGACCCATCTTGCTAATGGATGCACAAAATAAATCAAGATAAAGCACGGATGCTCGCAGACACAGTTCATCGCTGTGGCAGCTTGATGTTGAGATGCTGAGTGTAGTTCCCAGGAAAGGCGCTTAAGGGCGCCCCCCTCGCGGCTGGGCTGTGCGCCGCTTTTCCAAGAGCTGGCTGCAAAACAAATGCTGAGTGCTACGTTCGTTTTTCACCTTTTTTTGTAAAAGCGAAAATCCTCTTCGGATTTCCTTCCGTTAGTGGAAACAGGTACTAACGTAGATCTTTTGTAAAAGAGAGGTGGTGTAAGTCGAACTTTCGAAAAGCAAGGGATTACCTATATGTAGCTGATGTATTATCATTGTTTTTATGCTTACTGCAACTTGGCCTTATGGGCTGGTCAAAAGAAGGTAGATGAGACTAGGAGATTAGGGTGATTAATTTAGGATTACCCCTCTGTCAGAATTGTACCGTCTTGAACTGATGAATATATTCTGGCAGGTTTATAGTATTTTATTTTAGTATGTCACGATTTGGAGTGGAGCAGTAGCTTTAGGCAGAACAGACTGAAAACTACATGCAAGTCGAAATTCGGTTATTTTCTTGGGGAGGGTAACAAAGGGAAGTGTACGCTTTCAGGGACCGGTGATTATTCAGATGACCCTAATGCGCTCTCCCCGTGTACTCTAAAGCTCTATGTTCTGTTTGCTGCGGCTCTGAACCCTCCTGTCTTTTTGATTGCCTCTCTGCCTTTGCCCATTCCATACACACTGCCTGGAATGCTTTCTAAATAAATCCGTTGGTGGCGCTCCTAAGTCTCTCAGGTGGACTAAACACCCTTTCTTTCTTTCTTTCTTTCTTTTTTTTTTTAAAGATTTTATTTATTTATTTGACAGAGATCACAAGTAGGCAGAGAGAGAGGAGGAAGCAGGCCCCCTGCTGAGCAGAGAGCCCGATGCGGGCCTCGATCTCAGGACGCTGAGATCATGACCTGAGCCGAAGGCAGAGAGAGGGCTTTAACCCACTGAGCCACCCAGGCGCCCAAACACCCTTTCTTTTGAGCTTTGAAATCTGTTACATACTTTCAAAGTAACACTTGTCATAGTGTACTTTAAAAAATGCTCATTAATTTTTTTTTTTTTTTAAGAGAGAGAGAGTAGGACAAGGGCAGAGGGAGAGAGAGAATCCCAAGCAGGCTCCATGCCCAGTGCAGAGCCAGATGTGGGGCTCAATTTCATCTGAGATGAGATCACCACCTGAGCCGAAATCGAGAGTTGGATGCATAACTGACTGAGCGACCCAGGCATCCCTAAAAAAATGCACATTAATTTTTAAAATTTTGTTAAATTTTAAACAAAATTAAGCAGTACAGAGGTAAATGGTGAAAACATTCTCCAGTTCTCTTCCCCAAAGGCCATCACTGATAATACCTTTTTTTATGTATCCTTCCAGAGTTTTTCTGGGCTGACACAAGATTTTATAGTATATGAAATGCTTATTTACCTCCTTATTTTTTATTGCAGAGTAGTTTAGAAATATTGATAGAAATTCAAGTATTATAGAAGTATACAGACCAAAAAATGAAAGGTCTCTTCATCTTGATCCTTAACTCTTGTCCTTACTAAAGAATAACTCTCCTCTTCAAGAACCTTCCTCTCTTCAGAGGCAATCCTATCGTAAGCCTATTGAGTACTCTTTCAAATTGTTCCATTTACATTTATGTACTTACCTAAAAATTTTTTAGGTATGTATTGTTTTTGTTATTTGTATATTCTATAATTATATATTCTATAACTTCTTAATATATCTTGGAGATTTTTTCCACATCATTATATACAGACCCATTTTATTCTCTATGGTGTTTATTCTATAATATGCATATGCATTTTATGTAATCATGTTTCAGTTGATGGATATATATGTGTGTGTGTGTCCCTTGCAGTGTTTTTTTTTTTAAGATTTTATTTGTTTATTTCACAGAGGGAGAGAGATCACAGGGAGGCAGAGAGGCAGGCAGAGAGGGGGGAGGGAAGCAGGCTCCCCGCTGAGCAGGGAGCCCAATTCGGGCCTCGATCCCAGAACCCTGAGATCATGACCTGAGCCGAAGGCAGAGGCTTTAACCCACTGAGCCACCCAGGCGCCCAAATAAATAAATAAAATCTTAAAAAAAAAAGGAATTTATTTATTTGAGAGAGAGCGAGAATGAGCACAAGCATGGGGGAGGGGCAGAGGGAGGTGGAGAAGCACTCTTCACTGAACAGGGTGCCAGATACGGGGCTTGATACCAGCACCCTGAGATCATGACCGGAGTCAAAGACTGATGCTTAACCAACTGAGCCACCCAGGTGCCCCTCCCTTGCAGTTTTCTAACAATGCTTCAATCAACAGTTTTTTTTATAAACTCCTTGTTGGACCTATGTGAGTGGTTTTCTGGTTTGCTAGAAGTGAAATGCTGGGTGAAGGGGTATAAGAGGGTATATTCTTCTAAAAATTTTGGCAAATCTTGCCAAATTGCTTTTTAAAAAAACCTTTTTGGTTTGAAATAATTTTAGGTTTGCAGAAGAATAACGATAGCACAGAGAACTCCCATATATTCTTCCCCCAGCTTCTCCTAATGTTAACATCTTTCATAATCATAGTACATTTATCAAAACTAAGAAATTAACATTGGTACAGTAGTACTAAATTATATAAATTATTTGGATTTCCTCAGTTTTTCCACTAATGTCCTAAAAAGTTCTAGGATCCAATCTAAGATCCCACGTTGCAATTAGCCAGCATGTCTCTTTAGTGTCCTGCAGTCTGTGACAGTTTCTGGTTTTTTTCTTGTCTTTTTCATTATCTTGACACTTTGAAGAGTACTGATCAGGTATTTTGTAGGCCATCGCTAAATACAGGTTTGTCTGATGTTTTCTGATACCCAGACAAAGGTTATGGGTTTTGGGTAAAAATACCACAGAGGTGATGTGCCCTTCTCATTGCATCATATGGGGGGGGAATAGATGATATCAACATGTTTTATTATTGATGATGTTAACCTTGATAAGTTGATTTGGTGTCTGGTAGGTTTCTTCCCTGGAAAATTTCTTTTTTTTTTCTTTTTAAATATTTTATTCATTTATTTATCAGAGAGAGCACAAGCGGGGGGAACAGCAGACAGAGCAGACAGAGGGAGAAGCAGGCTCCTGACTGAGCTAGGAGCCCGATGCGGGACTCGATCCCAGGACCCTTGGATCATGACCTGAGCTGAAGGCAGCCACTTAACCAACTGAGCCACCCAGGCATCCCATTCACGGAAAATTTCTGCTTTTCTCTTTCTATACTCTGTTGTTAAAAAGCAATTCACCAAGTCCAGCCCACCCTCATGGGGAGGAGAATTAAATTTCATCTCCTGGAGGGAGAAATATCAAAGAATTTGGACACATGTTTAATCCTCCACAGTCATAATAAATATTTTATGGAGATATTTTGAGACTATCCAAATATGCTGTTTCTCTTTAAAAGTTCCACCTATTAATTTTAGCATTCCCCAGTGGATCTTGCCTAAAGCAGTTATTACTGTGGTATTGAAATGGTTATTTTCTGTTTCTCTCATTACTTCAACATTTATTAATTAGAAAATTTCTGTAAGGAGACTTGTACTTTGTCCCCCATTTATTTATTTAGTTTAATTGCATCATTATGGACTCAGAATTTATTCTTTGGATTATAACATTATTTACCTTGTCGCTCACTAAATTACTTAAAAAAACCTTCCATATTACACTCCAACCAATAGTTGTAGATAACGAACTTACACACTTACAACATTGGCTGATGAATGAAAGCATTTTTTTTTCCTGATTAAACGTGAGGTTGAGTATGTTTTATATATTTATTGACTATATTTCTTTGTGAATTGTCTTTTTATAAACTTTGCTCATTTTTAAATTGGGTTTTTGGTTTGTTTTATGGAAGTTTTTTACACTCTGGATATTAATCCTCTCTTAAATATAATTTTTTTTCCTTTTGAGAAGAAAATGTTTTCCTTCTTTTTCTCCCCCTTTTTAAAAAGATTTTATTTAGAGAGAGCCTGCTTCTCCCTCTCCACTGAGCAGGGAGCCCGATGTGGGGTTCCATCCCAGGCCCCTGGGATCATGGCCTAAGCTGAAGGCAGATGCTTAACTGACTGAGCCACCCAGGTGCCCCTCTTACTCTCTTTTTTAAGTTACAAAAGCAATATGTTTATTGTAAAATGTGTAAAGTGAATAGTAAAAGTCTCCTTACTCTCTCTTCACTCTCATTCCCCATGCATATTACCTTTCTTATCTCACAGGCTAACAGTTTGGTATTTTTCCTTCCAGAACTTTTACTGTAGAGCAGAAACATATATGTATGTGTTTTGTGTGTGTGCAAGTGTGTATGTACATAGAAAAGCATATACTTGATAAAAATGGAATCATAGAATATTCTTCAGTTTTGCTTTTATCACACATTTAACAAATGGAATCTTAATGTGTTGAAATGTATGTTTCATTGTCTTTACTAGCTTACAAGCTCCTTTGTACAGAGACCATGATTCTTCCCACTCTAAAGGTATAATTTTTCTGGGGGGTCCTGGGTGGCTCATCTGGTTGAGTGTCCGACTCTGGGATATCATCAGCTCAGGTCTTGATCTCAGGGCTGTGAGTTCAAGCCCCATGTTGGGCTCCACGCTGGGGATAGAGCCTACTTAAAAAGGGAAAAAAGTAAATAAAGGTATTCTTTTTCCTGTGTAAATGACACCATTTATCCATTTGCTTATGCTAGAGACATTTCCTTTCTTTAACAAAATTTAATGAATGTCTGTCTGTCTGGTGCACAGGAGTAAACTGAGTATAAAAATCCTTGCCTTATATTTTAGTTGGGGAAGGCAGATATTAAGCAAAGGATTAGAATGTTTAGTATTTAAGTTGGTGAAAATTTGTATTTAAAACACCCCCCAAATAAAAACACAAGAAAGGAGATAGGGGACACTCTATAAGTATGTAACTGTGTGTGTGTGTGTGTGTGTGTGTGAGAGAGAGAGAGAGAGAGAGAGACACTGAAGGTGGTAGGGAAGGCCTTGTTGGGAAAGGAATATTTTAGCAAAGACTTAAAAGTCATCTTTGATTCCTTTCTCTTCTTCATACCTCACATCAGATCCATATCCAAATCTCATTGATTACATCTTCAAAATCTATCTCAGACCCACCCATCAAGTAGGTGTATTGATATGGTGGTAGATGTTTGCAAAAGTTTTCTTCTGATTGTTGTCATATTCTCAGTGAATTAGGAATCAGAGTGCTCAGTGGAGAGTGAGGGTGGGGAGGAAATGATGGAGGTTTGTGGAGAGAGGGGAAAGTGTGAATGTTCAGGAGAGTGGGAGAATGACTGCAGCAGGGAAGTAGTGTATGATTACCAGGTGGCACTAAGGGGCCCTTGAGGCTTGTGGTCATGAATTTAAAGTGAGATTAGTGAGTATGTTTTTTTCCTTCCAGCCACGTTGAGCTGCAGTGGAGTTTGGAGTGGATTTAACCAGAGAGAGATTTTTACCAAGATAGTGGAATAAGACATGAGAAGGTCAAGGGAATAGAGCATATACGCAAGGGAATGATTGTGATAATATACTGATTAAATATACTAATAATATACTGATTTAAATTATGGAATGTAAACCAGGTAAGCAGGAAAGGGAGGACATGAAGTGGCCATGAGGTGGTAAAATCAGTGAATCGAAGGTCCCATTGAGACCAAAAGATGTTGGAATTTGGGTATGTGAGAGACAGAGCTATGAAGATTGTAGGTCATGGTCAGGCATTAGGATATAAAAGTAGAGATCATGGAGGCATTATCATGCATGGGTTGTGTGGGTGAAGGACGAGATTATTGGAATCAAGGAATTCAGAGACATGGGGTATTAGAAAGATCATGTGTGTGAAATCACTGAGACTTATGACGGGATCTGTGTTGTGGTGAGTCAGAGCGTTAGGGTTCTCCAGAGGAAAGAACCCATAGGATCAATCTCTCTCTTATCTGTATCTTTTTTTTTTTTTAAGATTTTATTTATTTGACACAGAGAGAGAGATTACAAGTAGGCAGAGAGGCAGGCAGAGAGACAGGGAGAGGAGGAAGCAGGCTTCCTGCTGAGCAGAGAGCCCGACGTGGGCCTCGATCCCAGGACGCTGAGATCATGACCTGAGCCGAAAGCAGAGGCTTTAACCCACTGAGCCACCCAGGCGCCCTTATCTGTATCTTTATATCTGCATTTATATCTCTATCTGTCTAGAATGGGATTTATTATAAGGATTCAATCACACAGTTATGGGGGCCAAGAAGTACCATGATCTGATGTCTGCAAACTGGGGATTCAGGAAAGTTGGTGGTGTAAATTCCAGTTCAAGACCAAAGGCCTGGGATCTAGGAACACCAATGGTTTAAGTCCCAGTCCGAGAACAGAAGACTCTTAGGTAGTTTAGTTCAGCGGTCAGGCAGAGACGAAAGGAATTCCTTCTTCCTCTGCCTTTTTATTCCATTCAGGCCTTCAATGGATTGGATGATACCCACCCACAATAGGGAGGGCCACCCGCTTAACTCATCTGCCACTTCATATGCTAATCTCATCTAAAACACCCTCACAGACACATGTAGGTTTGGTCTTTTTCCACATATCTGCCCCATGATCCAGTCAAGCCGACACATAAAACTAACCATCACAGCCAGGTAGAGGGTAATAGACTGGTCACATGATAACTCTTTTTTCTGTTTGTTTAAAGATTTTGTTTATTTATTTGACAGAGAGAGCACACAAGCAGGGGGAGCACCAGAGGGAGAGAGAGAAGCAGGCTCTCTGCTGAGCAGGGAGCCCAATGCGGGGCTTGCTCCTAGGCCCCTGGGATCATGACCTGAGCCAAGGGCAGACGCTTAACCAACTGAGCCACCCAGGTGCCCCTCACATGGTATTCAAAGTGGAGGTGGGTTTTTTTTAGGGAAAAGGGAAGGAGACTGATTTAGAAGCATCAGTGAGGAGCAAGGAGGATACTTTCCTTACCCCCAGGTCCAGTGGCATGAAGGGTGTGGGAAAGAGAACTTTTACCACTTGAGGACTGCGAGGGAAGGACGGCCTCAGAAGAGAACCAGGTTTTAACTGAAACAAGAAGTTGAAGGAAATGTTGACAGTGGAAGTTGAAAATGTAGTAGAAGTTTCAAAATTTGGAGAGAGATGTGTGGCACATGGGGACAGAGCAGGGAATGTGTAGAAGTGTGTGGGGATTAGAATATAGGAGAGGAGAGGTCTGAAAGTCTGGAGCTTCTTTTGATGGACCACAGAAACAGATAAAGTACATGAAGGGGTTAGGACTGATGGACAGCAGGCAGATTCTGAGTAAGGGTGTCAGTACTGGGAGGGAAGGAAGGGCAGCGAGTCCTGGATCCTAGGGAAGAGCCTGCTTATTTTAAATTTTAATTAGTTTTTATTTATTTTTATTTATTTATTTTTTTAATTTAATTTTATTTTTTTTTAAAGATTTTATTTATTCATTTGACACAGAGAGAGAGATCACAAGTAGGCAGAGAGGCAGGCAGAGAGAGAGGAGAGAGGAAGCAGGCTCCCCGCTGAGCAGAGAGCCCGATGTGGGCTTCGATCCCAGGACCCTGGGATCATGACCTGAGCCGAAGGCAGTGGCTTTAACCCACTGAGCCACCCAGGCGCCCTTTAATTAGTTTTTAAAATGAAAATTGTATTTAAGGTGGACATCATGATGTTTTGGTATACATATAGACAGTGAAATGATTACCATAGTCTCCACCATTTCCTCACATAATTATCTTTTGTGTGTATGTGTGATGTGAAAACCCGAAATCTTCTTTCTTAGCAAATTTCTAGTATTCAGTTTGATGTTATTAACTCTGATCATCGTACTGTGCATTAGATCTCTGGGCTTACTCATCCGCTGTAACTGCAACTTCGTAACCCTTTGACCAGCATCTCTTGTTTCCCCCCACCGTCCTGCCCCTGGTAACCACCATTCTACTCTTTGCTTCTGTGTATTTGACTTCTTTAGATTCCATGTGTAAGTGAGATAATGAAGGTTTTTTGTTGTTGTTGTTGTTGTTTTGTTTCTGGCTTATTTCACTTAACATAATGCCCTTCAAGTTCATCTATGTTGTTGTAAGTGGCAGGCTCTCAGGAAGGACATTTTTATTCCAAGTAATTAGACCCTCTCTTTAAATATCTGTGCATAGCAAGGAAAGATGTCTCACTCCAGAAGTAAGTAAGTAGTTTTCTTGTGATGAATCCTGTGGGTTCTCTCCTGATGACTACACGTTAACGATGTTTGCTTTAAATCTTATTGTGTCTGATAGTTAATAATATTGAGATTTCTTTTGATTAATGTTTGTGTAGTATATGTTTTAATTTCCCAAATTTCTGGCTCACTTTAAGTGTATCTTGGTAATCTGTACATAGTTGGATTTTTAAAAAAATGAGTCTGATTGTCTTTTGATAAGTTTAATCTTCTCTTACTTAGTGTGATTACTGATACTTTTAGACTTAGATCTGCCATTTTAGTGTATTTTTTTTTAACCATGCTAATTTGGTTTCTGTTACACATTTATAGAGAGCCCTTTTTGCTTTCTTCTTCTTCTTTTTTTTAAGATTTTATTTATTGGGTCGCCTGGGTGGCTCAGTCAGTTAAGCGTCTGCCTTCGGCTCAGGTCATGATCCCAGGGTCCTGGGATTGAGTCCCGCATCAGGCTCCTTGGTCAGCAAGGAGTCTGCTTCTCCCTCTGCCTCCTGCTCCCCCTGCTTGTGCTCTCTCCCCCCCCCTCTCTTTCTCTGACAAGTAAATAAATAAAAAATCTTAAAAAATAGATTTTATTTATTTATTTGAGAGAAAGAGAGAAAACACGAGCAGGGGAGGGGCAGAGGGACAAGCAGACTCCTTGCCCAGTGGGGAGCCTGATGCAAAGGCTCGATCCCAGGACCTTGAGACCAAGACCTGAGCCGAAGTCAGACACTCAACCAACTGAGCCACCCAGGTGCCCCGAGAGTCCTTTTCTCTTTTATTGACTTTGAAGTTGAACATCGTATTTCTCTTTTCAGTAATTAACCCTTTACTTTTTAACATGCAGACGTATTGATCTCTAAAATTAATATCCTTGCCTTTCTGAACAATACAAGAACCTTAGAATGCCTTAAATCACATTCTTTTTTTCCACCCCAGTCTGTTTTTATTGTTTGGTATTTTAGTTTTACTTTAAATCTTATTTACTGTGAAGTATTTCAAACACACAGATTAAAAGTAAAGAATAATAAGGAAACACCTGTGCTTTTGTCTCATCTTATGCCGGTTTGCTTCATATCTCTTTTTCAAATTGACTTATTTTATTGTGGAAATTTTCAACATTCCACACATGTGGAAAGGATATAATGAACTCCCATGTATCCTCATCTAACTTCAGCAATTATCAATATTTTCTCCATTCTTAGTATCACATATCCTTCCCACTCCCTTCTTTTGATCAGTGGGTGTGGGTACTGTCATAATGATCCATCCTCCTCTTAAAGCTTTCCATGAGTCTCTTATCTAATGGTTTTTGCAGCCATGGTCATTGTTGCCTAGATCCATTCTTTCATTAAGGCTTGCAAAATGGCGATTTTCTAATGTTATTATTCTGTATTTATGAGCTGAAATCCCTCTATAAAGTGGAATTTTCCTTCATTAACTCTTTGATTACTCTAAAATATGACTTATACAGAAGAGGCAGAATAAATGCTTTGGTTCATTCTTTTCATCAGTATTTAGAATAATGAAATGAGTTAGTCCTTATTAACCTCCAAAAGTGGCCAATGAGTTTTTTGTGTTTTAGAGCATGATTATGAGTCGGGGGATTTTTATGTATTTGATGAATTTCAGGCACTATAGACATTATTCTTATTGGTGTTCACATTGTCCTATATTGGTATAATGGGACCCATTTAAGTTGATTCCTGTGTTCTTTTAATGAGACCCCAATAGTCATTGGATAGCTCTCTTGCTTTTAGGTACAAGAAAATATCCCAGTTTCATCTGTTTATTTCCTTCTATAAACCTGGAATCAGCCATTTTTCTAAGAAGTCCTTATTTCTTTATTGGGAAATGGCATTTAAAGACCACAATTTGGGCATCAGATTTTTTTTTTTTTTTAGATATGCTCCACGCCCAGCATGGAGCCCTGTGTGTGGCTCAAACTCGTGACTAAGAGATCGAGACCTGAACTGAACCAAGAGCTGGATGCTCAACCAACGGAGCCACCCAGGATGCCCTAGATTTTCTTTTAAGATTTCATTTATTCATTTAACAGAGAGAGCACAAGCAAGGGGAGTGGCAGACAGAAGGAGTGGGAGAAGCAGGCTCCCCCACTGAGCAGGGAGCCAAATCCAGGGCTTGATCCCAGGACCTTGAGATCATGACCTGAGCTGAAGGCAGACGTCTGACTGACTGAGCCACCCACCCTCCCCATCGATTATTTATTTATTTTTAAATTTTTTCAAATATTTTATTTATCTGACAGAGAGAGGGAGAGAGCACAAGCAGGGGGAGCAGCAGTGGGAGAGGGAGGAGCAGGCCCCTTGCTGATCAGGGAACCTGATGTGGGGCTTGATCCCAGGATACTGGGATCATGACCCAAGCAGAAGGCAGATGCTTAACCCACTGAGCCACCCAGGTGCCCCCGATTTCTTTTTCTTTTCTTTTTTTTTTTTAAGATTTATTTATTTATTTATTTGACACAGAGAGAGATCAGATCACAAGTAGGCAGAGAGGCAGGCAGAGAGAGAGGAGGAAGCAGGCTCCCGGCCGAGCAGGGAGCCCGATGCAGGCCTCGATCCCAGGACCCTGAGATCATGACCTGAGCTGAAGGCAGAGGCTTTAACCCACTGAGCCACCCAGGTGCCCCCGATTTCCTTTTTAAAAGAAAACATGGCAGCTATGTTGTCCTCCTTTCCCCAGAGGTAGTCACTATAATATAGTCGGTGACAATTAGTCTCTTGCATGCTTTTCAAATTTTTACTATGTGTACGTACACAAACTATACAGAAGAGTATTTCATTGGTTCTAAGATGCATATTTCCCCAACTCCCCATTTAATCTCTGTGATATATTTTTACAACTGTTTATAGTTTAACTGGAGATTTTTTTCTTATGGCTTGTCAGATAATAACGTATCTTATCTGTGGGCTCTTAGAAGGAAAATAGTATTTTAAAAAAAGGAAAATAGTATTTTAATTTTTAAATTTTATAAATTCAGCATCATATTGTTCTTATCTTTTGGCAGTTTGTTTTTGTTGCTCAACATGGTTTTTGAGATTCGTTCCTTGTTAAAGTAGCTCTAATTTTTTAAAAGTTTTTTGTAGGTGTTCGGTTATGTGGCTGTACATTTAATTTTTAAAAATTTTTAAAAAGATTTATTTGAGAGGGAGAGCACATGTGTGTACAAGTTGGGGGGAGTGGGGCAGAGGTAGAGGGAGAGAGAGAATCCCAAGCAGACTCCCTGCTGAGCACAGAGCTCTGCACAGGGCATTATTTCACAACCCTGAGATAGTGACCTAAGCTAAAATCAAGAGTCTGACACTTAACTGACTGAGCCACCCAGACTCCCCAAAGTTTTTTTTTTTTTTTAAAGAATTTATTTATTTGAGAGAGAGTGAGCATGAGCAGGGGGAGGGGCAGAGGGAGGAGAGGGACAAGCAGATTTCCCACTGAACAGGGACCCCGACGTGGGGCTCGATTCCAGGACCCCAAGATCACAGCCTGAGCTGAAGTCAGATGCTTAACAGACTGAGCCACCCAGGTGCCCCCGCCCCCATTTTTTAACCATCACAAACAATGTAGTGTGAACCTTGTATATGTTTCATTGTGCTGATGAGTGAGAGTTTCTGGGTCTTAAGGTTTATGCATGTTTAACTTTCTATATATCATCAAAATGCTTTCCAAAGAGGTTGTTTCAATACATACACTCATCAGTAGTATATAAGAATTCATTTTGCTCTGTGACAATCTTGAATTTTATTGGTTCTCTATAACTTTTGCTGATCTTATGAGCGTCATACTATTTTATGTTTTAATTTGCCTTTCCTCCATTGTTAGTGATTTTGAACATATTTCAGTTTGTTTATTGTCTTTTAAGTTTCCTCTCTTGTGTATTATTTGTTAATTGCCATGGCTTATTTTTCTTTTGGATTGTTTTTGCTTTAAACTGATTGATAAGTATTCTTAATACATTTGGATACTAATCCTTTGCAGTTGTATGCATTGCAAATGTTCTTCTAATCTGTGGCTCTCCCTGTCTTGTTTTTTATAAACCAACTTTATAACAATAGGTGTTTTGTTTGAGGTGTAATTGACATAGAATAAACTAATGTATTTAGAGTGGACAGTTTGATAAATTCTGACGTATACTGTGAAACTATCGTCGGGTTCAAGATAATGAACATATATCTATAACCCCCAAAAGTTTCCTCGTCTCCTTTGTCACGCCCTCTCCTCCACTTCCCTTCCCCACCCCCCAGGCAACCACTTATTTGCTTTCTGTCACTAGTTCAGTTTGTATCTTCTATTTTATTTATTTATTTATTAAAGATTTTTTATTTATTTATTTGACACGGAGAGAGAGATCACAAGTAGGCAGAGAGGCAGGCAGAGAGGGAGAGGAGGAAGCAGGCTCCCTGCTAAGCAGGGAGCCTGATGCGGGCCTCGATCCCAGGACGCTGAGATCATGACCTGAGCCGAAGGCAGAGGCTTTAACCCACTGAGCCACCCAGGTGCACTGTATCTTCTATTTTAAATAAATGGAATCCTGCTTGTATATTCAAATGGATATGAAAAATGGATATCCAAATGGAGATGGACATTAGGTAATATGGGTAATATGGAGCTCAGTTGAAAAGGTCTATTTCTGTATCATTCCCTACAATTTCAATTAAACAACCTATTTTGGCTTTTTTTTTTTTTTTAATCTTAGGTTGTTTCAGCATGCTTTGCATCCAGTCTTCCTTGCAAAGCTGTTCTTCCCTTTGTTTTGTCCTTCCTCATTTTTCTGCCCTTGCTAGATAGACTCAGGGGCTTCCTACCTTCCGACTCCTACTTTCCCCCGTGTCCAATACATTTTCCTCTCTCCTCTGTTTTTCTCAAAGATTATTTATTTTTTTTCTTTTATTTAGGTTTTAAGGTTCATTTTTATCAAAGTTATATGTGTCTATAGTGTGTAGAATCAAATAGTTCTGTAAAATTTGTTTAAAAAAAAGCTCCTTCCCTCATTTATTTCTCTTTCCTTAGAGGCACTTTTAGCTTTTTTAGTTAACACTTTTTTGTATTTATTTCTATTTCTGTAAATAATATGCTTGTATTGCTATTTTGGTGCTATCAGTTGTAAGATGCATCGCTATTTTATGTACTACTAAAAAAAGAAAATAGGCCCAAGATGGGTAGGCTCTGCGAGGCCCCACGTAAAGCTGGGAGACTACATGAAAACGTAGATGAGAAATAAACCCACCACGCAGAAAGTGACAGAAGGCATGTCTCAATCCTGGTGTTGTGTAGGAGGGGGAAAAACTTTCTTGGAGATTTGGACTGGTTCTCAGTCAGAATTCATACTAGATACTCAAGTGTACAAAACACTCAAGCAGAGATTTTAATTAAAGGTTGTTTTGGGGGGCGGCTTGGTGGTTCAGTTGGTTAAGCGACTGCCTTCGGCTCAGGTCCTGATCCTGGAGTCCCAGGATTGAGTCCCACATTGGGCTCCCTGCTCAGCAGGGAGTCTGCTTCTCCCTCTCACCCTCCCTCCTCATGCTCTCTTTCATTCTCTCTCTCTCTCTCAAATAAATAAATAAAACTGTAAAAAAAAAAGGTTGTTTTGGGTTGGTAGTGTCATAGGTGCTTTGAAGAAATATAACAATTGGAAAGATGTCATCAGTTGTGTCTGGATTTCAGAGATGTTAAAATGTGGGGGGAAGAGGCATTTTAGAATCAGTGGAATATGGTACCATGTACTAGACACTCTTCTTTCTCAGTGCTAGCGAGGCAACTGTGAACAGAAGAAACGCCCCTGTCCTCACTGAGCTGACGTTCTGGAGAGGGTAACGTTTAGACAAAATAAGAATGTGTGTGGTGTGCCGGATGTTGCGGATATATAAATAAGATGAAAAGTGAACATTGACCATTGGATTTTGCAATTTGGAAGTTGTTGCTGAACTTGATAGGAGAGGGTTTGGTGGAATAATCAGGAAATAAAAGGCTATTGGGGTGATTTTGAAAGAGAAAGGGAGGAGAGGAATTTGGAGATGGTGAGCATAGACAGCTTCTAGGAGTTCTGCTGTCATGGAGAGCAGAGAAACGGATATATAACTGGAGGGGTAGTTGGGGTTAAAGATTTGTCTTATAAAATGGGAGAAATAATTGAACACCTGAAACAGCTACAATGTTATGTATCAATTATACCTCAGTAAAAAAAGAATAAAAATAAAATAGAAATAAGATTTTTTTTTTAAGATTTTATTTGAGAGAGAGCACACGCAAGGAGAACGGCAGGCAGAGGGAGAAGCAGGTTCCCCGCTGAGCAGGGAGCCCGATGTGGGACTTGATCCCAGGACCCCGGGATCATGACCTGAACTGAAGGCAAACGCTTAACCAACTGAGCCATCCAGGCGCCCCAAAGAATGTGTTTATATAATGCTGATGGAGAGGGTCCATAGAGAAGGAAACAGTGCTGATACAGAGGTGGGAGTGGGGTAAGTCTGGGCAATGGGGAGTGGGCTTAGGATCTGGTATCCAAGTGGAGGCATTGACCTTATAGGTAGGAACAGTTAGTTCATCCACAGTAAATAATAGGGAAGACCAGGCAAACAGGAACCCATGCCTGTATAGGTAGTGAGTACTTCCTGTTTCACTGAGAAAATGGAAGGAAGGGCAGCAGCTAGGAGTGAAGATGGGGAACAGGTGTTGATGGCTTGAGGCGAGAGGAAATGACATGAAATGGACCTATAGGGGAGCAGGAGAATGAATGAATAAGGCAGAAGTCGTAGGATTGTCAGGTTGAGCTAAGGCACCATTGAAGTAAGTGATTATGAATTGTAAGTGAGATTGTTTAGTATGGATGTGTGGGTGTGTGTTTTTGTTTTTTTTCATTTCAAAGCCACGTTTAGCTGCATGATATAGGCACAGAATAGTGAGACAATTGTATTTTTTGTTTTTAATATGTTATTAGGGAAAACTTTAAATACACAAAATGGAGCCATCATGTACTAGTCACATAGCTCCAGTAAGTATTAACTAGTGGCCAGTCTTGTTCTATGTGTACCTACTTCCACCCTTCTGTATTATTTTGAACAATTCCAGACATCATATTTTATGCACAAATACTTCATATTTCTAAGATATATGGATGCTTATAGAAAATACCATTACCATACCAAAAAATTTAAGAATTCCTTAATATCCCGTTTCCTGGCAGTTTTCAAATTTCCATTTGCCTCTGGAATGTCCTAAAGTGTTTAGTTGTTTGACAGGGAGTTATATTTAATAAGGGTGGGTGTTCTGGCAGGCAAGTATGATGAAGTGAGGGAGGGGGCAGGACACTTGACATGCGTGCAAGAGAGTGGACCTCAATCAAGCTATAATGGACTTTGAACTCTTAAGCTAAGGCAGGAGATGACCTGAGAGGGGAGTGGAATCAATGGCTTGTAATTCCTGGTGGGGTCAGAGTATTGTTGGGGTTGGGGTGCTAGAGGGAGCAACCCGAAAAGACAGTGGTGATTGAAGTGTGGGGTACAGATGAAGTAGAGATTATGGAGGGACTGTAGTTACTGTGTTGGCAAGTTTTAGGACAGGATATTGATTGAGGGAGTCAGTGGCTATAGTAGGGTAGAGGGCAGGGTTGTTTGCACACGAGAAGGTCAAGAAACTGCGAAGGCCACGTATCACAACAGTCACCTAGGTGAGTGAATCACTTGGAATTAATGACAGGCCAGTGAGATAGGAACTAAAATCTGGGAGGCTTGAGAAGTTGTGACTCAGGCATAGCCAGATGAATGCAACAGAGGGGTGGGAGGTGGTGGCATCATCTGACAGGAAGCTTTTTTAGGAAGGAAGAAAGGGGAATAATCTGGAAGCAGAGATGAGGGACAGCATGAATACCCACCTCTTCCGCCCGAGGCCCAGTAGTATAAGGGGTGTGGGAGAGGAGCAACCGCAGATAGGACTGTAGAGAGAGCAGTGGCCTCAGAGCAACTTGATTTCAGCTAGAGCAGAAATTGAGGAGTAGGAGAAGGGAGCAGTTCATGAAAGGGGATATACTTAGCCACATGGGAATGAGAGCTTAGGGATTTGGAATGACCCCAGAGTCCTAGGATTCTTGTGGTAAGTGATATAAAGAAGGAGAGATCCTAATGAGATTAATCTTGATGTCTCAGGCAAATTGTAGTGTAAGCAGATGAGGGATGGAGGTGTGGGAAGACGCTCCAGAGTAAAGGGTCCCTTCACTCCTGCTGGTGCTGGTGTAGAGCCTGGGGGAGAGGCAGGGGAGCTGTGGCCCCATTACTTGCTCTCTACTCCTGGGGTTAAGGTGGTCCAGTAAGAAGCTGTTAATGCAACTAGTCAAAAACTAGAATTTCCTGTTCTTTTCCCTATTGTCTACCTGTCCTGCCTCTATTTTTCCACCCCCCCCTTTTTTTTTTAAGATTTTATTTATTTATTTCACAGAGGGAGAGAGATCACAAGGAGGCAGAGAGGCAGGCAGAGAGAGAGAGGGGGAAGCAGGCTCCCCGCTGAGCAGGGAGCCCGATGCGGGCCTCGATCCCAGGACCCTGAGATCATGACCTGAGCCGAAGGCAGAGGCTTTAACCCACTGAGCCACCCAGGCGCCCTTCCACGCCCTTTTTATTGATAACTTAGAGTACAACATCTAGGTGTTTTCAGTACCCTATTAAATATCCTAGATATTCTGGAAACTGGTGAATGATGCTGTTACTAGCTTGCTGGGGAAATGACAGCAAGATTAGAATAAGGAATTAGGGAGTCTCACCATCAGGGTTGGAAAGAGAAAGGAGGGAAGAGGTTTCAGAGAGAGTTAGCTTTAGCTTCCTTAAATCTGGCCTAGGAAATAGAGTTAGAGGAGGGAAAGAGTTTGACCTGCGTCCTGGGAGGGAAGAGTAAAGTTCTGTCTGGAAGGAAGGCATGTGCCCAGAGATCTGTGTTTTTTGTTGTGTTTTGTTTTACTTATTTATTTGAGGGAGAGAGAGCACAAGGAGGGCTGGGTGAGAGGGGCAGAGAGAGAGAGAGGGAGAGAGAGAATCTTAAGCAGGCTGTCACAGGCCTTAAGAGCCTGTCACGGGGCTCGATCTCATGAACCTGAGATCATGACCTGAGCTGAAATCTGGAGTTGAACACCTAACCAACTAAATCACCCAGCTGCCTGCAAGGATTTGTGTTTTGACAGGTTCCTGAAAGAGCTGTTGCTGGATGGGAGACTCAACTATTGTTATTCATTCATTTCAGTGGATATTTATGAGCACTTACTATATGCCAGGCACTGGGCTAGGTGTTCAGGATATCATGTTGAGCATGTAGAAAAGCTCCCATTTACATGGATCTACAATCTAGAAGGAAAGACAGTTAAACCAGAAATTACAATTTAATGTGAAGGCTTTGTAGTGAGGAGTCTTTGGAAGTTTGTAGTAAAAGCATCAGGTTAGTCTCAGGTAGGGTAGGGCGGGGAAGAGTGCAGGTTCTGGAGTTAGTGACCTGGGAGCAGGCACCTGAAAGATGAGCTCCAGTTAGCTAGGCAAAGAGAATGGGGAGGAGAGTTACATGTCCAGCAGCCGCAGCTCCACTCTCTGTATCTCTCCAACTTTCTTACCCAGGAAATACGGAACAGAGTCATCTGTTCTGATCACCATATACACCCCCAATATTCCTGTACACCAGGGGTTGGCAGACTACTCTGCAAAGGTCAGCTGTGGCCTGCTACCTGTTTTTGAATGGCTGGCAAGTTAAGAATGGTTAGCAGTTCAAACCGTAAGCCAAGACTAGTGGCAAAATTCAAACTCAGATATCTTAATTCAAAGTCTGTGTTCAGTCCACTGATCACATTGTACTACAATTAGTTGTTTCTGTTTTTTGTTTTGACACAGAGAGAGAGATCACAAGTAGGCAGAGAGGCAGGTAGAGAGAGGAGGAAGCAGGCTCCCCGCTGAGCAAGGAGCCCAGTGCGGGGCTCGATCCCAGGACCCTGAGATCATGATCTGAGCTGAAGGTAAAGGCTTTAACCCACTGAGCCACTCAGGCTCCCCACAATTACTTGTTTGTATTTCTGTCCCTCAAGAAGAGACTTGAACTTGAATGACAGGTTGCTTTTTCTTATAGCCATCATTTCCAGCACAGGGTGAGTCCAAAATGAATGTTTATTCAATGACTTTCATGTAGGTAATTTCATTTGCTCCCTTGTAACAAATCCTATGAGAATAACACATACATCAAATTTTCAAATAATTGATATTAACTCTTACATAACATTTCTTCCTCCCCAGCTTGCTTACTTGCTTGCTTGCTTGCTTATTTATTTATTTATTTATTTATTTATTTATTTGACAGAGAAAGACACAGCAAGAGGGAACACAAGCAGAGGGAGTGGGAGAGGGAGAAGCAGACTTCCCGCTGAGCAGGGAGCCCAGTGCGGGGCTGGATCCCAGGACCCTGGGACCATGATCCGAGCCAAAGGCAGATACCCAAAGACTGAGACACCTAGGCGCCCCCCCTTTTTTAAAGTTTATTTATTTAAGTAATCTGTACACCCAGCATGGGCTCCAACTCCTGACTCCAAGATCAAGAGTCCTGTGCTTCTCTGACTGAACCAGCCAGGTATCCTCTCCCCCCCTTTTTCCTAAGATTTTATTTTTTTAATTTAATTTATTTTTTTTTTAATTTGAAAGACAGACAGTGAGAGAGGGAACACAAGCAGGGGGAGTGGGAGAGGGAGAAGCAGGCTCCCCGCGGACCAGGGAGCCCGATATGGGGCTCCATCCCAGCACCCTGGGACCATGACCTGAGCCGAAGGCGGATGCTTAACTTACTGAGCCACCCAGGTGCCCCTAAGATTTTATTTTTTTAAAATAATCTCTACACTCAATGTGGTGCTCAGACCCACAATCCCATGATCAAGAGTCACATGCTCTACTGACTGAGCTGGCCATTTCTTTCACTTATTTTTTATATATTTATTTTTTAAAGATTTTATTTATGAGAGAGTGGAAGTGATCACAGAGGGAGAGGGGGAAGCAGACTTGGTGCCGAGCGGAGAGCCCAATGTGGGGTTTGATCCCAGGAATCCGAGACCACGACCTGAGCCTAAGGTGGATGCTTAACCATCTGAGCTACCCAGGCGCCCCTCCCTCCCTTTAAAAGATTTTTAAAATTTATTTGACAGAGAGAGAGAGAGCATAAGCAGGGGGACCAGCAGGCAAAGGGAGAAGCAGGCTCCCTGCTGAGCTAGGAGCCCGATGTGGGACTCAATCCCAGGACCCTGGGATCATGACTTGAGCCGAAGGCTGACCCTTAACCGACTAAGCCACCTAGGCATCCCCATTTCTTCCATTTATAATAGCAATATTTAAAAAAATGTATGATCTCATTGAAAATTTGATTTCATTAAATGTAACTAAAGATAATTAGAAATATTTTCTGCTGTAACAAGGCCTTCAGGAACAACTAACTTACTGACATTTATGTACAGCTGTTTGTTCCTATAGTAAATAATCTCAGAATGCTAGATATTTCTAGTTTTTGTTAGATTTTTGTAATCTCTATTCCTTTGTCAGCTGTCAGTTATAGCTGCTTCCCCCTTCTTTAAATGTGCTGTTGCTGTCTTTTATAGATTCAGAACCTAGAAATCTAATCTTATTAGTACTGTATATAAAGTAGGAGCAGATAGTCTTGAGGATAATACTTGTGAGTAAAGTGAGGGCGCCTGGGTGGCTCAGTGGGTTAAAGCCACTGCCTTCGGCTCAGGTCATGATCCCAGGGTCCTGGGATCGAGGCCCATATCGGGCTCTCTGCTCAGCAGGGAGCCTGCTTCCTCCTCTCTCCTCTCTCTGCCTGCCTCTCTGCCTACTTGTAATCTCTCTCTCTCTGTCAAATGAATAAATAAAAAAATCTTAAAAAAAAAATACTTGTGAGTAAAGTGAAAAGCGAGGTGTTTTTGTTCTTAAGGATTTTGTACCTGTTGGAGAGATTGAACATACTGGGAACAGTCATAATGTAAAAGTATATTAACTTCAAACTTGTATATTCCATTGCCTACTTAATGTCTCTACGTGGATGTCTAATGTGCATCCCAAACTTAATGTTTCCCCCCGGCTTCTTCCCTTCTTCCCACAGCCATCCCCATAGTAGGACATAAAGACGGTCCTTCCAGTTACTTGAGCCTAAAACCTGGGAATCACCCTCGATGCCTCTGTCTCTGTAACATCTCACATCTGATCGTGTTTTACCTTCAGAATTCATACTGAATCTGATCACCATTTTGCTGCTTCCACCAAGATTCAAACTGCCATTCTCTCTTTCCTGGATTATTATTACATTCAGCTTCTGCCTTATTCCCCTGCTTCTGCCCTTCCATACAGTCTGTTCTCAACAGACATCCAGAATGATCCTCTAAAAAGTCAAATTAGATTGTCACTCCTTTGCTCAAAACCTTCCAGTGGTTTTCCATCTCAGAGTAAAAGACGAAGTTCTGACAGTGGCCTAAAAAACCGTGGAGTCTATTCTCAGTTTCCTTCTCTGGCCTAATTACCCATGACCCTTTCCTCTGCTCATGTCCCTTCAGCCACAGTGACATCTTTGCTTTTTTTCTAAGATCCAGGTTGCTCCTTTTTTAAAGCTTTTATGCTTCTTATTACCTCTCCCTGTAATGATTCTCCTGTGTTGGTAGCATGGCCTTTCCTCTTTCTTTCTTTAGGTGTGAGGCTCAAGAGTCTTAGTAGAGGCCCTGGCTCTCTCTATCTCCTTTACCCTGCTTTCTTTTTCTCCATAGCATTATCAGCATGTGATAGGCTGTGTGCATATGCATGTGTAATTAATTAATTAATTAATTTTAACTTAAAAAATTTTTGAAGATTTTATTTATTTGAGAGAGAGCGAGAGAGAAATAGTGAGAGAGATCATGAGCAGTGGGAGGGGTAGTGGGAGAGGGAGAAGCAGACTCCCCACTGAGCAGGGAGCCCAAAGTGGGGCTCTGTCCCAGGACCTTGGGATCATGACCGAAGGCAGATGCTCAAAAGACTGAGCCAGGGGCACCTGGGTGGCTCAGTGGGTTAAGGCCTCTGCCTTAGGCTTGGGTCATGATCTCAGGATCCTTGGATCAAGCCCCGAATCGGGCTGCCTGCTCAGCAAGGAGCCTGCTTCCTCCTCTCTCTCTGCCTGCCTTTCTGCCAACTTGTAATCTTTCTCTCTCTCTCAAATAAATAAATAAAATCTTAAAAAAAAAAAAAAGACTGAGCCACCCAGGCACCCTTAATTTTAATTTTAAAAATGTGTTTCACTGCTGTCTCCCCATAGGTGTAGGATAGGGACTGGTAAGCCAAAAAATGGCCAGCTGCCTGTTTTTGTAAATAAACTTGAATTCGAACACAGCCACACTCATACATTAGTATATTGTCTGTGGCTGCTTTTACACTTCAACAGCAGAGCTGAGTATTGTGACAGAGACCATATGGCCTGCAAAGCCTACAATATTTCCTTCCTGGCCCTTTATTGAAAAATTTTGTTTGCTGACCGTTGGGCTAGAACAATATCTGGCACATAGTAAGTGACTGAATGAACATAAAATAAATGCTAAGTGCAGGGAACACACTGTAAATTACTAGTGATGATATGGGTTAGTATTTCAAAAATTGTTACTAGATTTTAATAATTAGGATGATTTGGGAAATATGTCAACGATAACTTAGTCGAGCTGAAGTTCTTGAATTTATTATAGGTATTACTACACGATAGCAGAGATAGGCTAGCTTTTTGAAGGCTGCACCTAAATTGGAGATGATGGTGTTCCAAAGGCACAGGATCCTTTTAAATATCAGCTTTTATATGGTGTTACAGAAAGAACTCTAGGGCGCCTGGGTGGCTCAGTGGGTTAAGCCTCTGCCTTCGGCTCAGGTCATGATCTCAGGGTCCTGGGATCGAGCCCTGCATTGGGCTCCTTGCTCAGGCAGGAGCCTGCTTCCCCCTCTTCCTCTGCCTGCCTCTCTGCCTACTTGTGATCTCTCTCTGTCAAATAAAAATAAATAAAATCTTAAAAAAATCTTTTTAAAAAATCAGCCATATTGTGGGTTAAATAGACTTTTGCACACTGACCTCTTTCCTTTTAGTTACCCACGCTTTGGGTATATGTAATACTCAGTGGTCAAAGCATCACATCTAAAGCAGAACACATATTTTATTCTTTAAAATTTCTTCTCAAACTGATTGTGATTATATTTGATTTTTTCTTCTCTGTGCTTTCTCGCTAAAAAAAATCAAACATTTGATGGTCTAGGGAAGAGTGAAAAAGGTTAATTAAACTGCTACTAAATAATTTAGGATGTTTTAGTTATTTGGTGGCATAGACGATTAAGGCTTTTTTCCTTAAAATGTCTAGTTGGGAATGCTTTCACAATGGAGAATTTTCAGAGTAAGTTGTCTTCACCTTAGGCCTTCTTGCTCTTTCTATTCCAGAGTATCTTCTTCCATTCTGCTGGGACCAATTAGTTTTGGCTCACTTGTTTTAGTTTCTCTGTGGGGTGAGCTTAACCATGTTTATAATCTGTGAACATTAATTCTCTGCCAGTGATCTAAAGCACATTGAACTAGGTTTCTTCAAATGCAGATGATTTATTTTCTCTGAATTTAGATCATAGCATTTAAAAATGAAAAGACCTGGGGTACGTGGGTGTCTCAGTTGAGTGTCTGACTCTTAATTTTGGATCAGGTCATGATCTCAGGGTCATGAGATCAGGCTTTGTGCTCAGCACCGAGTCTGCTTGAGATTCCTTCTCCTTCCTCTGCCCCTCCCCATGCTTGTGCTCAACAAACAAACAAACAAACAAACAAACAAACAAACAAATTCTTTAAGAAATGCCTCTTAAAAATTAAAAAAAAATTTATTTGAGAGAGAGTGAAAGTGACAGCATGAACAGGGCAGAGGGAGAGGGAGAAGCAGACTCTCTACGGATCAGGGAGCCCGACCCGGGACTTGATCCTGGGACGTTGAGATCATGATCTGAGCCAAAAGGCAGATGCTCAACAGACTAAGCTGCTCAGGCACCCCCCAAAAATGCCTCTTAAAAAAAAAAATGAAGAGACCTTAGAAATAGTAGTTATTATGTATTAATGATGATTATTCTAGTTCTGTTGCAGGCATAACCACATTTTAAAAAAATTATTTATTTATGACAGATAGCGAGAGAGGGAACTCAAGCATGGGGGAGCTGGAGAGGGAGAAGCAGGCTCGCCGCTGAGCGGGAGCCCAGTATGGGGCTTGGTCCCAGGACCCTGGGATCAAGACCCGAGCCAAAGGCAGACACCCAATGACTGAGCCACCCCCTCACCCCTATAACCACATTTTAAGACACTACGAATTAGTGTTACATTGTAGAGGAGGTAGTATGACTACCAGTTTCAAATTACTTAATCATTTCAAAAATATTTGTAAAATAACTGAAATAATATGCTAGTAAGAAACAAGGACTGTGTGTATAAATATAGGTGATTTCAAATAACACTTAAGCTAGAATGGCATACCATTTGAAGCATAATTGTCACACTATACTTGTGTATATGTTAAATCAATCATAAAATATCTTTTACCAGGATCAAATCAAATATTTCGGTGGGCGCTGGAGAGAAGGAGGAGCTGGATGAGCTGAAATGCCATTTGAGGTCATTTGGTTGGCATACATAGCAAGGCAGTCTTAGGTTTGACCTTCCAGCATTTCAGGCTGGGGTCTTCAGGCACGCCGTTGCAGTTATCTGTTGGCCAAGGAATAAAACCGCTTCAAACTTGGCGCAGAACTCAAGGTTCTGGGTGTTGACTAGGCTTATCTAAGTGATTCTTGCACAAGTTCTTTCATGCACTTGTGTCTGATGGGCCTTGCGTTCTCTCCTTCTGGACTCACAGGTCTGGCACTTGAGCAGAGAAGTCCAAATAACGAGGCTCTGGAATAACTCTTTGAACATCACTATCTCTATTTCTGTGTAGTCTCAGCATAGGGGCTTCATAGTAGTCAGCGTTCTTACATGGAGGCTTAGGGCTCCAAAAGCACTTGTGGTGAATAAGAGAATCAGAAGGGTATTTGTCTTTATGACCTAAATTCAGAATCAGTGTCATTTCTAATGCAATTTATTCGTTAGAAGTGAGTCATTAAGGCCAACCCGTATTCAAAGGGAAGGGAATTAGACTCCACCTCTTTCTGGGGAGAGTGTCAAGAATATGCAGACATATTTCAAAGCCACCTCAGTTGTTCTTCTGCTCGCAAATTATTTACATTCCTCCCCAGTGCAAAACACACCTACCCCTTCTCAGAGGGGTCTTTGTTTTTGTTTTTAATATGGAACACTTCGCGAATTTGAGAATTTGCATGTCATTTTTGTACGGGAGCCATGCTAATCTTCTTTGTGCTGCTCCAGTTTTAGTATATGTGCTGCCAGAGCGAGCACAGAGGGGTCTTACCTGATACGTCATCATGCTCAGGCGTGAGGTCTCGGATTTTGTCATCTAAAGCAGATCAAGGTGCAGGTTAGGCTGTTTGGATAGTGTTCTTTGTGTATAGCTCCCTGGGTACCATTACTTTCACTTTGAGGACCTGTAAACTAAAGAGATATGTTATCTCTTCCTAGTCACCCAAGATGCAGCAGTGGACAGGCATAAGATAACCACTATGGACACTTCTGTTAAAAAATTAAGAGAAATGTAAGAACACAGTAGTTGTTGGTCCGCAGCAGATTTGAAATACAGCCAGGCCCATATCGTCACTTCTGTGATTAGGGCTCTGCTATATTGCCTGGGAACCATCCTTCATAGCTCTTGGTTTTGCCCTCTGAGTTAGCCTTCCTTTTCCATAAAATGTGTATCCTTTGTTTGCAGCTGAGTAATTTCCTAAACCATAGGATTTGAGCATGACGGGGGTGTTTGACCCAAAAACCTCTTTGCATTTTGTACTGTCTGTTTTAGTCCAAGATGACAAGTGTTTCTCAACATAGAATTCTCCGTGAATCTTTTTGAGGGGTTCACTCTGTTAGACAAAAACCACACTTACACAGTGATATAAGCCTTTCTCTACCTTAGGCTCTGTAGAAGAGGAAAAAGTACTCCTTGACCTCTTAAGATCCCTGGCTGGGTCTGAAAATTAAATTGACAAAGATATTAAAAGGATACACATTTATTTAATATAAGTTTTATGTAACAGGGGAACCTTTATTAGTAAATGAAGACCTGAAGAAATGTTTGTTTACTTCTTAATTTTTTATTTAAATTCCAGTTAAAAAATTCCTGTTAACATACAGTGTAATACTAGTTTCAGGTGTACAACGTAGTGATTCAGCAGTTCTAGACATTACTCAGTGCTCATCCCAAGTGCCCTCCTTCGTCCCCATCCCCTACTTCCTCTTACTTCCCCATCCCCCCCACCCATCTCCCCTTTGATAAGCATTGGTTTGTTTTCTGTAGTTAGAGTCTGTTTTTTGGTTTGCCTCTCTGTTTTTTCCCCCTATGCTCATTTGTTTCATTTATTAAATTCCACATATGAGTGCAGTCCTATGGTATTTGTCTTTCTCCAAGGGACTTACTTCACTTAGCTTAATGCTCTCCAGTTCCATCCACATCGTTGCAAATGGCAAGATTTCATTCTTTTTTATGGCTGAGAAATATTCCAGTGTGTGTGTGTGTGTGTGCTGCAACTTCTTTATCCATTCATCTATCAATAGACGCTTGGGCTGTTTCCATAGTTTGGCNCGTGCTGCAACTTCTTTATCCATTCATCTATCAATAGACGCTTGGGCTGTTTCCATAGTTTGGCTATATTGTAGGTAATGCTGCTGTAAACATTGGGCTGCATGTATCCCTTTGAATTAGTGTTTTTTTTTTTTTAAAGATTTTATTTATTCATTTGACACAGAGAGAGAGATTACAAGTAGGCAGAGAGGCAGGCAGAG
>LNAC01000053.1:1467980-1490036 GCA_002007465.1 Ailurus styani
GGCTTTAACCCACTGAGGCACCCAGGCACCCTGAATTAGTGTTTTTGTATTCTTTTTTTTTCCTCTGAAATTTTATTTATGTTTTTATTTTTTTGCTTGCTTCCTAGGACTTTATTTTTTAATTTAAATTCAATTAATTATCATATAATGTATTATTAGTTTCAGAGGTAGAGGTCAGTGGTTCATCAGTTGTATGTAACACCCAGTGCTCATTACATCATGTGCCCCCCTTAAAGCTCATCAACCAGTTCCCCCATCTCCTCACCTGTCTTCCCTCCAGCAACCCTCAGTTTGTTTCCTATGATTAAGAGTCTCCTATGGTTTGTCTCCCTCTCTGATTTCATCTTATTTTACTTTTTCCTCTCTTCCCCTATGATCCTCTGTTTTGTTTCTTAAATTCCACGTATGAGTGAGATCATATGATACTTGTCTTTATCTGATTGACGTATTTCAATTAGCATAATACCGTCTAGTTCCATCCACGATATTTTTGTATTCTTTGGGTAAACACCTAGTGGGGCAGTTGCTGGGTTATAGGGGAGTTCTGTTTTTAACCTGAAGAAATGTTGAAACCTTAGTATTTTTATGCTATGTTTGATTAAGAGTAGGTAGTTGTGGAGAAATGTAAGACAAAGAGTATGAGGAAAGTATAGTAAACTGGGGGAAATTTAGCAAGTGCTGTTTGTTAGGATTTTTCTCTATGTCCCTTTGCCTTTGGAGGTAAGAATGCTCCCTTATTCCAGGTACAGGGAGGGCACCTCTCATATGAGAGTTTTATGACCTATTTCAGGGCAAAGGTCAGAGTGACCTTCCTGCTTCTGCCCTTTTCTCAAACACCTTCAACTTAAAATATTCAATATGTCAATGTACCTTAGGTATCATGTCCTAAACCCTCTCAGCTCCATTTAAGGTTTTTGTGGGACAACACCTTTAAGATTCTTAGAAGCCTTTTTGTTTGTAAGGAATTATGAGGCACTACCTTAAATTAAATCTCTTTGGAGGCTACACTAGGATTGGTCAACTATTGCCAGTGAGCTAAGATTTGCTTTTACGTTTTTAAAGAGTTGTAAAAAAAAAAAAAGAAGAAGAATGTTCAACAGAGACTGTATATGGCCCTCAAAGTCTACAATATTTATCTTCCTCTTTTTTTTTTTTTTAAATCTTCCTCTTTATAGAAAAAGTTTGCCAATCCTTGGTTTAAACAAATGTTTAATCTTTAGGTCATGTGTCCCTGACACTGCTTTGGATTTGATCTTTCTCCAGAAGATATTTCTTAATTTTTTTTTTAAAGATTTTATTTATTTATTTGACACAGAGAGAGAGAGAGATCACAAGTAGGCAGAGAGGCAGGCAGAGAGAGAGGGGGAAGCAGGCTCTCTGCTCACAGAGAGCCCGATATGGGCCTCGATCCCAGGACCCTGAGATCATGACCTGAGCCGAAGGCAGAGGCTTTAACCCACTGAGCCACCCAGGCGCCCAATATTTCTTAATTTTTAAAAAAAGATTTTATTTAATAGAGAGAGAGAGAGAGAGAGAGAGTGTGAGAGCACAGGCAGGGAGAGCAGCAGGCAGAGGGAGAAGGAGCTGGATGACGTGGGGCTCCATCCCAGGACCCTGGGATCGTGACCTGAGCTGAAAGCAGACGCTTAAGCGACTAAGCCACCGAGGTGCCCCGGGCATTTCTTAATTTGAGAAATGTTTGCTATATGGGAGTAAGAAACAGTTTTACTTTTGGACCTAGCAAGTCCTGAGTCCTTTATATTTCCTCTATATTTTTTGAAATTATATAATTCTTTTTCTCATTTCTCTCTGCCTGTACTTTATGATACTTAGCTGAAAAAAACCAGTTGACACTTTTGATATTCTGACTGGAAATTTCCTTACCCATATTCATCAATTCATTGGTTATATTTTCTATTTTCAACATTATTTCAGGTGACAGCTTTGCTAAACTTTCCACTTACCTAATAGGATTTTCCTTTCCTTCAGCTTTCAGTAACACTTTTCTCTCTTTTAAGCCAAGGATCAACAACTTTATTCTGTCAAGGGCCAGACAACACATATTTTAGGCTTTGAGGCCATGTTGTCACTGGCACACCTACTTAACTGCTGTGTGGCGAGAAGGCACCTGCAGACAATATGTGGATGAACGGGTGTGGCTGTGTTTCAGTGAAATTTTATTTACCAAAGCAGGTAACAGGTTGAATTTTCCTGGTAGATTGTAGTTTGCTGACCCCTGTTTTAAGTCTTTATTGACAGCTTCCTTGAGGCTTTTCCTAACACTGACATTAAGACCCTTTCAAGGTCTCACTAACGATTTCAGCCACTTCTGACTTTGTCCTGCCATCTAATCCTGAAGCCAAACATTTACATTTTTTGGAAGCAACCCTATAACCAAAATCTGCTTTGGTTTTCTATTGCTGTGTGATACATCATTGGAAACCTAATGGTATAAAACAGCAATCTTTTTCTTCTTCTTTTTTTTTTTTTAATCTTTTATGGTTCTGATGTTTGAACTTGACTAGGCAGTTTCTTCTCAGGGTTTTTCGTGAGGAAGCAGTCAGATGATAGCTGGGCTGGAATCATTTAAAAGGCTTCCTCTCTTACACAGTTGGAGGCAGATGGTACTTGGGCCTCGAGTCCTCTTCAGGGATTCCTCATTCACATGTCAGGTGGCTGGGCTGGGAAGACTCAACCAACTGGCACTTCTGGGACATAACACTGTGACATCTTGTCCCGTCCTCTGGCCGGCATGAGGGCTTTTAGGTAGCTGGATATCTTAGATGGTGATTCCGGAATGCAAAGTTGCCTGTCCTCAGAGAGTTTTATCAGAAGTTTTATCAGAAGTAGCCAGGCAGAAGTTTTATCACCTGTAATGACTGACCTATGATCACCTTTTATGACCTTACTCAGTGTCACTTCTGCTTCATTCTCTTCATGGGAGGAGAATTAGACTCTACGTTTGATGGGAGTAGGATCAAAGAATGTATAAACATGTTTTAAAACATAGAATGTCCCACACATACACCTATCCAAAGGTTTTGGAAGCTAGAATATAGAAAGATATACTTTGTTAGAGCAGGCTTTCTTTTCCCCGTTCATGGGGGTAGAGGTAGGTGAACACCTCCCTTCATTCAATGTTTAAGAAGGGAGGGGTGCCGGATGCCTGGGTGGCTCAGTTCGTGAAGCCTCTGCCTTCAGCTCAAGTCATGATCCCAGGATTCTGGGCTCGAGTCCTGCATCTAGCTCCCTCCTCAGCGGGGAGCCTGCTTCTCCCCCTGCCTTCTGCTCGCCTGGTTGTGCTCTGACTCTCTCTTTCTCTGACAAACAAACAAACAAACAAATAAATAAATAACATCTTAAAAAAAAAAAAGAATGGAGGTCTGGAGGAGCTGTGGAAGAAGACTTCACAGCAACAAACACCTCTTTTCTTTAGAGGAAGAAACAACTCTCTTCTTCTAGAGATAGGAGGTCCTGGAAGTTTAAGACTTGGCATTCTTTTTCCTTTTGTATGAGAGTAGGCAGAATGGTGCTTCCATCCCTAAAGAGAAAACAAAGAAAGAAGAAAAACTATCAAACTGTAGAAAATTCTACCATTTATAGATTTGTTTGAATCTCTGGGTAACATTTTTATAAGGGTTAGAGAGTAGGTGTGCCTGTTTGTCATTTTCAATTTCATTTGGATTAGTTTAGCTAGCTTTCTTAATGCTGGCAGGGGTATTGCTAAGGGAAAATTTGAAAAGCGGGTAGGTGATAGAAATGATTTTAAATTTGAGGACTCCAGAGCAAGTGGTAAAGCAGGTTTTAAGAGACTTTGAGTAGCATTAAGGAATGATCTGTAGAACTGCTCTACTGCCTGACCCCATATGAAATGATACTGCTCACCTTATATAGTGAGCTGGCTCTGGAGCTAAAATATTCAGAAAAGGTGGGGCATTTTATGGTATGTGTTTATAGAGGCTATTGTGTTATCCTCCTCCTCCCCTTTTCTCACTAGATGAAAGGAGGGTAGGGGCACCCGGCTGGCTCAGTGGGTTAAGCCTCTGCCTTCAGCTCAAGTCATGATCTCAGGGTCCTGGGATCAAACCCCGCATTGGGCTCTCTGCTCAGCAGGGAGCCTGCTTCCCCCTCTCTCTCTTCCTGCCTCTCTGCCTACTTGTGATCACTCTCTCTGTCAAATAAATAAAGTCTTAAAAAAAAAAAAAAGAAAGGAGGGTGGCAGTGAATATGTTTTGCTGTATTTATTTATGGTCGAACAACCAATGTGAATATTGCATTTTTGTGTTCTTTCCATTTTGTTTTTTCTTCCCCTTTTGGTTCTTTCTTCACCTTTCTTTCTGGATTTGTATATCATGAGAGATTCGCCCAAATTCTCTGATGATCTGAAAGATAGCTTAGGGAATAGGAAGTTGTTATAGAATTAGCTGCCTGCCATACTCTTCCCGTTTCTAGAGAACAAATGCTTGTATTTAATCACTTACCTGTTTTATTTTTCTTGGTTTCCAGATTTATATACGTTGTTGAATTGAGGGTAGAGAAGAAGCTTTTATTTGAAATGATTCAGTTATTTTTTTTACTTGGAACTTGAAAGATGCTTCTACAAAGCTTTAATAGCATCCCCTAAACACATGCCAGTTGGTGGTGGTCTAAGAACCTTCAGAAGAGTCAGGAAAGAAAATTTTGGAATGAGTTACATTCCCAAGAAGGAGGACAGTATATACATATCTTGAACTCCTGAAAATGTAAAGACTTCTCACTATAGGCCTTTAACTTCGGTTGCAACTTGGCAGAGGCAACATCTCCTTTTGGGATTAGCCTTCTGTAACTCTTTCACTTATTTTGTTTGTCTGCATTCCCTTTTTTTTTCCCTAGTTGGCACAATTACCAAATGAAAGGTACCTGTTGGTTTGGAGGGAGTAGAGGTGAGAAGAAGGAGTTAATTTTTCATGCTTTTAAATCTGCTAATATTACTTAACTAATTTCAACTAGATGAAAACTTATCTTTTAAAATATTTAATGCATGATATGCTGCATGCATTATGCATTAATTTTGAGAATTATAATATAGCATCATGGATTTATGAATGACATGGATAGCAAATTATTTCCAACCTAAATTGCTCTGTTCGTTTTCGGATAAAATAATTACTTGCTAGAGCAATATTTTTCTGGCATATTATATGCCAGGAGAGTAGTTTGGAAGGATCTGAATGAATGCTAAATATAAAGATTTTTGGTACAAGTTGATTTTACTCTTTCTTTCCTCAGAGTGTCAGGGGATTAGTTTGATCCTGCGTGAGGGAAAAAGCTGCTTTGTGAAATCCGTAATTCCATAGAAACTGGTAGTATTAGAGATATTTTTAATTTGGGTCTTAGGAAGCCAGAAAATCTGAGCATTAATACACCCTTGCCTAATGTATTAATGAGTTCAAAACATGTTGTTGATTTAATGTTTAGTTTGGGTATTGATTTCTGGTTTTGTCTTTTTAGAGTTTATGTATATATTTGGATCATTAGTTTTCATTTAATCATTCTGTCCTTTAATGCGATACACACCAATAGAAGACAAGTATTATTTTGAAAACAACAGATGTAGTTTATATTCTTATGATTGTACAGATGTTGACTGGCAAAAAAATCTTTTGGATTAGAAAAGACATTGTCAAATGTAGATTTTTAGTTCAGTATGAAAATGTACCATCTATTTTATTGGTGACTAATTAACAAAAGTAGTTCAGACAAAAGATTCTAAATATTTCTGAAATGACGAAGCTTCTGTTTTTTAGACAGTACTGTATTTATACTATGCATGATGGGGAAAAGTCAAGAATATCATTCAGATAATTTTTTTGTCAGTTATAGGTCTTTCAAGAATGACCAGTAACAATGACTGGTTCTCAGAGTCTTAAAATTTCAGAACTGAGAAGCGACAAGGTGTGTTTTGTCTGGCCTTCCTTAAATATGTATGTAGTAAGAAGGATATTTCCCTTCCTTAAGTTATTGCATTAAAATGTTCGTTTTCCGTGGTACCTACTACATATTGTATGAAATTCATTATTGAGCAATTAAAAATTAGGCAAATCTTGATTTTCACACAAATATAAAATGCACACATGTAAAAGATGTTATTTGACTCGTTAATTAATTGGAGAGCCTGTAAGATGCTAAAAGTGGCTCAAAGAAGAATGCAAGTATCACAAATATATAGGATCAAGAATTCTGAAATGAATTTATAAATTGACTTTATTTATAAAACAGGCTTTATTTTCAAGGGACATGGGGGAAATCATTCCTCCCTCCATTAGACAGAATTTATTTGCATGTGTATGGACAAGAATCCTTGACATTGCTATCAGTTATCTACAACTTACAGTTATATGATAGCTCAAAGATCATGGAGGATGCAAATCTGATAGAATGCACATTACACAATGCCTAGTTTTCCACTGAAGATACCTAGTGATCTTTTTGATCCATTTCTGTCTTTTGCAGTTGTCATAAAAGAACAAAAATAAATGAGTCTGTATTCTAGTTTTTGACAATAATTCTATGTCTGTTAGTAGGGCCTTACTGTTATTCCTTGTAAATAAAGTCAGTTTTCAAAATGAAAGAAAATTAAGTTATTCTTACATTGTCATTTTCTGATATTTTGATCAACACTAGAGTACTTCCTTAGGTTAGGGTTGAATTTTGGACTTTTTAAAATTGAGGTATAATTGACATGTAACATTATATTAGTTTTGAGTGTATGTGATTTGATATGTGTGTGTATATATATACGTATATATATACTGCAAAGTGATCACCACAGTAAATCTAGTTACCCACTATCACCATACAAAGTAAAAGAAAAAAATTTTTTTCTGTGATGAGGACTTTTAAGATTTGTTCTCTTAGCAAGTTTCAAATATGTGCTACAATATTTTGACTATAGTGGATTTTGAACTATTTACAGATATTGTAGCTTCAAGTGGCTAGGTAACAAGTCCTATGACTACTCAGTGCTTAATATTTTGTAGGTACTCAATAAATAAAGAATATTAGTAATAATTTGAAGGGAGGTAGAATTCACCTGCCCTATTATAGTTTTATTTACTTATTTTGATTTACTTTTTAAAAAGATTTTATTTATTTATTTGAGTGAGAGAGAAGGAGTGAGATCACGAGCAGGGGGGAAGGGTAGAGGGAGAAGCAGACTCCCCACTGAGCTGGGAGCCCGATGTGAGACCTGATCCCAGGACCCCAGGATCATGACCTGAGCCGAAGGCAGGCACTTAAATGACTGATCCACACAGGGGCCCCTAGTTTTTAGTTTTTAAAAAAATCTTTTATTTATTTATTTATTCGAGAGAGTGTGCTCACGTGCCGGAGGGATTGAGAAGGTGAAGCAAGGCGGGGGCTCCATCCCAGGACTCTGAGATCATAACTTGAGCCAAAGGCAGATGCTTAACTGACTGAGCCACCCAGTTATTTTTTTTTTAAGATTTATTTATTTATTTATTTATTTATTTATTTATTTGACAGAGAGAGAGAGAGAGAGATATCACAAGAGAGGGAGATAGGCAGGCAGAGAGAGAGAGGGAAGTAGGCTCTCCGCCGAGTGGAGAGCCCGATGCGGGCCTCGATCCCAGGACCCCGAGATCATGACCTGAGCCGAAGGCAGAGGCTTAACCCGCTGAGCCACCCAGACGCCCCATGAGCCACCCGTTTCTTAAAAGTGCATATTAATTTATTGCAACTCCAGCAACTTCCCAGCCTAAATACTTTTTACTTGGGTAATTGACCCCACAGAGGGGGAGGGCATGGAGTTGTCATTATCTACTACAAATTCATGCTGTCTAATTTAACTGGACCTTTTCAGCCTCGTGACTTTTTATTCCCTTGCACATTCCTGATTTTGAAGCAGCAGTATGGTATAGTGAAAAGAAAGAGCCTTTGTAGTCCCATAGGCCTGGGTTTGAATCACTGCTGCATTATTCACCAGCTGTTAGATCTTGGGAAACTGTCACAATTCTTCAAATTCTTCAATTAAATGAATTCTTCAATTAAATGAATAATAAATACTAAACAGGATTACATGGAATTTATGTATAAAGGATGTAACAGTGCCTGGTACTGGTAGCCAATAAATATTAGTTTTCTTATCTATTCCTGTCAAGCCCTCCTGCTTTCTCTTCTGTTTCCATTACTAAAATAATTGGAGTCATTTGGTGTGACCTTCCTCATCTTCCTTCTATCTCTGTATTTCTTTTTTTCTTTTGTTTGAGAGGTTTATCTCACAAGGATATTGTGAGGATTAAAGAAGATAATGTGTATGAAATTGTTTAGTACAATTCCTAGAACATATTAGGTATTAAATAGATTAATTGAATCTGAATGTAAGGTTAATTTTACTTCTGATATTTTTTAATTCTACAAGTATTACTTTTCTCCCTAGTATGTGTGATTATTTCTTCTTTCAAAAAGTAGTCTATTTTTTGGGGAAAACTTCTTTTGCCTGGCCTTGCGATAATACCCTATTTCTTCCATTCCTTTATTGTCGCATTTCTCAGCTGAATAGGTAAGAGGTTTGGCCTCCACTTTTCCACCACCTGCTCTCATATTAAACCTCTGCATTCTGATTTACCATAATTTTCTCTTCCATCTGAAACCGTACCCTCCCACTCAGGCTCCTATAAGGCTTAACTGTAGTAGGCATTCAATGAATATTAGTTGAATAATGAATGAAATGAGAAGCTTTAGAGTACTAACACTGAAAGCTCTCTAATACTTTCAATCATGGGTTTTAAGGAAATCTGGTAAGAAACTATTATACCTAAATTCAATTTAACTGGATGCCCATGTATAGTGTGCATTTTATTGTTTTTCCAAGACCCCATGGTTTGTATCAGATTAGGAAAGAAATTTTATTTTATTTTATTTTTATTTTTTTTTTTTTTAAAGATTTTATTTATTTATTCAACAGAGAGAGATCACAAGTAGGCAGAGAGGCAGGCAGAGAGAGAGGAGGAGGCAGGCTCCCTGCGGAGCAGAGAGCCCGATGCGGGCCTCGATCCCAGGACCCTGGGATCATGACCTGAGCCGAAAGCAGAGGCTTTAACCCACTGAGCCACCCAGGCGCCCAGGAAAGAAATTTTAAATACTATGTTTTAAAGGAAGTTTGACTGTCAAAAGTTCATAAAAAACAGTAAAATCAGCAATTCATTAAAGTAGCAATTAGCAAAAATTTACTGTGCACACACCAAAAAGACAGTTTGCAAACTGGGAGCACTCAAACCAAAACATGAAATTGAGGCTCAGAGATAAATTGCTCTAAAGCAGCTTCGCTAGTATGAAGGCAATGAATATTCTATAAAGTGATTGGTTACAGTATTAGAATTTTCTCAAATGAAAGAAAATTGGTTAGTGGTTATGTCATCAATTTTGGGGAATATTTAAGTTTTGCTTTTGATTTATGGAATCATAACCAAGAAATGACCCAGGTCAAATTAACCTTGCTTGTCTGACAAAATAAGCTGAATTAAGCTTTGCTTCTATGACTAACTGGTTTTGTCCAGGGAATTTTCAAGTCTGGTCTCCATGTGTGTTTGATTTTAATAATTTCCTCCCTTTTGGTTATTCTCTCAGCAGGCTAAGAGTATGACCACCAGTAGTGCTAGTCTCAGTTACCAGTGTTGATGTAGTCAGGCCGGAGAATCACATATTCACTGTTTCCATTACATGAGTCATCAGGCTGAAGGGCCACGTAGTCACCATCTTCATCATTTACAGCTACCGCTGATTTCATCCAGTTGCTTGATCCTCATGGATACTATTTGGTATACAGATGGCTGCTGACAGGCATTTGAACTGGAGAGCCTGCAACACACGAGTGAGGTTTAACGTATTGACTATAAGGAGAAAAATAGCCAAGGATTGAAAAATTCTCAGGAGCCAGGATTTAACAGTGGAACAGGTCTGTGGAAGAGGTGTCACTTACTTGATGAAAAATATTTATCAGGTATTGAAGATCCTTTGCATTTTGGATAACAATTCCTGATTTGTCAACATTGAAACAACATTTCTTACCAATTCTAGCACATGCACCTCCTTGTTTTTGTTTTTTTTTAAAGATTTTATTTATTTATTTCACAGAGGGAGAGAGATCACAAGGAGGCAGAGAGGCAGGCAGAGAGAGAGAGGGGGAAGCAGGCTCCCCGCTGAGCAGGGAGCCCGATGCGGGCCTCGATCCCAGGACCCTGAGATCATGACCTGAGCCGAAAGCAGAGGCTTTAACCCACTGAGCCACCCAGGCGCCCCATACACCTCCTTGTTGAACAGTGAGGGTATCACGGACCACTGGAGATAAACCATTTATTTCAGACTGTACTGATTTAAGAGCAGTTAGGATATTGTTAAAGCTTTTTTTTTTTTTAAATAGTTGTGGAAATACTAAAAAGTGATTTTTCTAATTCATTACCTCTCCATTTAGGAAAAAATATTCTGACAAACTTGAAAACCAGAGCTTTTTTGAGTAATAGGTTTCAAAAGTACATGGGAAGCTCACTTATGAGGAGATGCTTTACGTATAAACAGTCCTGAGTTTATATCTGGGTAGCATTCAAGGAGTCATATTTAGTCATTTGGGGTATAAGATATGCTATACCACATCATCCAGACCATTTGGGTGGGAAAACTTTGTATATTGTGTTATTACCACAGAGGATGCATTACTCAGTATTATTAACAGGGAGAGTCAGGGTGCATCCCGTGAGCCACCAGTCAGGGGCAGCGTGGACATCACGGTTGTTCTTTGTTGTGTAGGCATCTGTGCAGTCCCCTCTTGAATGGCTGTGGTTTAAATTTAGATAGGAACAGAAAACATTCCTATGGATTTGTCTTAGCAGTCCATGTATCATGTTTTTGTTGAAAAAGGATTGATTTCCTGTCCAGTGGTGCCTAAAATATTGGTTTATCCAGTAAGTGAACCTATTACTTTATATAATGGGGTTATGGAGACATTCCATTTGCCCTTAGATTTTTTCATTGAACTGGTGTACAGCTTCAGTTATTTCTTTGGTGAAATAATTAAAGGTCTAGAAAAAAATAATTAAAGGTATCATCATTCCTTAATTTTAAATCTGGGTCATTATATTTACGAGTCTAGTCTCCTTCTGAGTCAAACCAAAGGGTTTGATTACAGAGTGAGTCTGGAACGTGCCACAAATCAGGTCCAGTACCATTAAGGTTCTCTATGCATGGAACAGGTTACTAGCAATGAAATTTACAATGGTTATGGGCCAGGCTTTGGCTTCTAAGGCTTCTTCCTGGTGTCAGATTAAAGGCCCTAAGTATTAGTTGAATGACCAAGGGAAGGATATCAGACCTTTTCATAAAGCCATTTCCTGAATTAGTCATTCAGGCGTTTATAGAAGCTGGTTCTAATATATATTAATTGGGAGTCTTCCTGAGTATTTTTTTACTTATTTAAATATTTTATTTTAGAGAGAGAGTGAAAGTAAGAGAGAGCGTGAGAGTAGGGCAAGGGGCAGAGAGAGAAGCAGACTCCTCACTGAGCAGGGAGCCCAATGTGGGGCTTGATCCCAGGACTCTCAGATCATAACTTGAGCCAAAGGCAGTTGCTGGGGGTATAGCTCAGTGGTAGAGCATTTGACTGCAAAGGCAGTTGCTTAACTGACTAGCCACCAGGCACCCCCTTGCTGAGCATTTAAATGGCTGCATAATCAATGATAATTTTGATTCGTAAAAAAAAGTATTTGTTGGATGGTGGGCTTTAGTAGGTGTTTAGTGTGGGCGGGGAAATTTTTCAACGCAAAGGGAAACTCATATTTAAACATTTTGAGTTAATTTGCAAGGTAGTAATATATTAAGTTCTTGAAATGAGAATTCTGCTGAATCTTGTTCTGTGATCTTGGGCAGAGGCTATCTGTGCAGTGCTGTTGTTTGCTTCAGGGGAAGACTTTCTCCTGGAAATCCTTCATTTTTAGTCAGCTGTAGCCTGACAAGTTCAAGAGTTGGGGGAACTCTATTTAATTGATAGTCTTGGACGCATGTTCAATACCCTGTAATTTAACTGCTGTTTGAGAAGTTAAGGGCCCTGGTTGGGCCCTTTCCATTGAGATTCAGTTGCTGTTTTTCATTGATGTCTCTTCCAAAACACCCGTCTCCAGGTTCCAGAGTGTAGGGATACAGAGTCCTCATCGGGTAGAGGGTCTGTCTCTAAAACCCTCCTTGACCAATTGAAAATGAGCTTTTGAATATTGCATTAGTGCTTTACAGTTTTGGGTCATATTAGAATTTACATGGGCAGGATGTCCATGGGGTTCTATCATCAAGAGCATGGGGCATCCAGTGATGATTTTATAAGGTATCCATTTGGTTTCCCCAAAAGGTGTTGACCTTAAAGTCATAATGGCTAAGAGTAACACTTTAGGCCATGGTAATCCTGTGGTTTCAGTCAGTTTTGCCAGTTTGCTTTTCAGAATGCCATTGGTATGTTCAGCTTTCCCTGAAGACTGAGGAGGATAGTGCCACAGTGTCTGAATAACCTTGTTTAACTGTTTTATAATTTGTCCAATGAAGTGAGTGCCTTGATCACTTGAAAGTTTGCTTAGAATTCTCCATAGTGGGGAAAACATTTCCTTTTTTTTAATTTTTTAAAGATTTTATTTATTTGAGAGAAAGAGAGCACAAGCAGGGGGAGCAGCAGGCAGAGGGAGAAGCAGGCTCCCTGCTGAGCAGAGAGCCTGATGTGGGGCTCCATCCCAGGACCCTGGGATCATGACCTGAGCTGAAGGCAGAAGCTTAGCTATAACTGAGCCACCCAGGCACCCTTCTCTTTTTTGTTTTTTTAAGGTTTATTTATTTATATAAGAAAGAGAGACAGAGAGCATGCCTGCGCATGAGCAGGGTGAGGCGCAGGGGAGAGGGAGAGACTAGAATCTCATGCACTTCTTGCTGAGCGCAAAACCCAATACAGGGCTCCATCTCACTACCATGAGATCATGACCTTAACCAAAATCAAGAGTTGGAAGCTTAACCAACTGAGCCACCCAGGCGCCCGGAAAACATTTTCTAATGATTTCTTTGCTCCAGTAGCAGCATCAGCTTTCCCACAGGGGATAACCTCAATCCATCTAGAAAATAGATATATCATAACAGGTATATATTGATAACCCATAGAAGGAGATAATTCAGTGAAGTCCAGTTGTAAATGTTCCAATGGTTTGGATGGTGGGGGAGCAACCCCCAAACCCTCAAAGCTACTTTAGTAGTTTTACTTGGGTTATATGATTAACAGGTTAAGCACTGATTATAAACCCGTTATGCCAATTTAGAACAATCACACCACCAATATTTTTTCATAATTTGGGTCATTTTGTCAATTCATGGTGGATAGTCAGGTGCAGTGCTCGTAAGAGTGGCAGTTTGAGAAATTCAGGAAGCACCGGATAGCCATTTGGGCCTTTCGGGGTTCTCTCTCTTTTTTTTTCCCCATGAAAATCACATCCTTTATGGTGCCATTTTTATTTTCTATTATCTGACACAACTTTCTGTCTGTTACACAAGTTGTCATAAGTAATGTGATTTGGATCTATCGTAGAAAGTTTATTTAAATTACAGAGTTTTGGTACATTAGGAATTTATTTTTTTTTTAAGATTTTTATTTATTTGACAGAGAGAGACACAGTGAGAGAGGGACCACAAGCAGGGGGAGTGGGAGAGGGAGAAGCAAGCTTCCACTGAGCAGGGAGAGTGATGCGGAGCTCCATCCAGAACCCTGGGATTCATGACCTGAGCCGAAGGCAGGTGCTTAACGGCTGACTGAGCCAACCAGGTGCCTCACATTAGGAATTTCTTGCATTAGCAGCCTTAGCATGAAAGTTAATCATAACATTTCCCTGATATTCCGGGTGTGATTGGTGGGTCTGAGCCTCAGTTTTGGTAATAGCAATTTGTGAAGGTGGTAACAGTGCAGAAAGGAAATCAGCAACGTGAGGTCCATTTTTTATCGGTTTATCAATTGATGTTAAAAATCCTCTATTTTCAGAGCATGCCAAAATCAAGGACCACTCCACAAGCATACCTAGTGTCATTGTTAATACTTAGAGTTCTTCTTTTTGCTAATTCACATGCTCAAGTGAGGACAGATAATTCTGCAGGTTGGGCTGAGTTCAACGAGGAAGGACTCCTCTTTCTGTTAATTCATATCGAGTAGTTGCAGTATATCCAGCTTGATATTTCCCTTTAGAGTTTTTTGGCATAAGAGCCATCAACATAAAGTAGTACTAAATCTGGATTGGCTAATGGAGTTTCTTATAAATTTGATCTAGGAGTCAGATTTTAAGAGACCAGTTCAATCCAATTATTAATTTCTTCTTTATTAGGTAAGGGTGGAAGGGTAGCACAAGTTAAGGAGTTGCAGTGAGAAGGACACAGGAATAGAATCTTCTAACATGTTAGTCTACTAGCTAAGAAATGCTGAGTTCGCTCAGTTAAATTTTGTATATCATGAAGAACTTGCAGATTTAAAATATTTCTTTGAACAAGTTCTGAAGAGGACTCTACAATTTTAACAGCTGCAGCAACTGCCTGTGAAGGATTTGGATGTGCCCTGGCTACTGGGGCCACTTGTAAACTATAAGCCAGAGGTCTGTTTTTTCTTCCATGTTCTTACGTAAGGACTCCCAGTGTCAACATTCATGAACAATGTAAAAAGTTTGGTATAGTTAGGGAAGCCAAAGCAGGCTTGTAAGGGTTGTTTAATTTCAGTAAAGGCTTCCTCATACTTTGTTTCCTAAGGAAGTTGTTCCTGAGTTGCTTCTAGTTCATCGAGTGGAGAGGCCAATAAGGAAAAATTAGTGACCCAGGATCGGTAATATCTTGCACATCCAAGAAGGGCTTTGAGTAGTCTCTTAGTCATCGGTCCAGAGTGATTTGGGATGGTACTTACTCTTTCCATGACCAAGGTCATGTACCTTTTCTTGTGGAAACTGAAGTTTATCCCAAGAGGCCATATGGCCATTATAAGCTAGCTGTTGCAGTAGATATTTTAAGTCATTTTCAACTCTCTCTGGGTGAAGAGCAAAGAAGTAAATCATCTACATACTGAGTGAGGGTAGAATTTCTTGGAAATTGTAGTGTACTTAAATCCTGATGTAGAACTTGTGAGAAATGTGAAGGGGCCTCAGTGATTCCTTGGGGGCATACCGTCTATATTGTTGATTTTTCCAAACAAATATTGACTTGCCTTATCCACTGGGAAGCTAAAGAAGGCAGGACATAGATCTGCAATCATGAACCATTCAGAATAAGCGGAAACATTGACAATAGAGTGTTTGGTTGGGTAGTACAGGAAGCCTTGGAATTAACAGTTTTATTTATAGCTCTACGATCTTGTACAAATCTCCATCCTTGGCCCTGGGGCTTTTTTATGGGTAGGATAGGAGTGTTGGAAAGAACTGGTACAGGGAATAGTCTTTGATTTATTTATTTTTTTAATTTTTATTTTTTATTAGTCCTTAATTTATTAAATCATTTGTTATGGGGGTGAGCCCTCATATGGTTTACGGTTTTAAGGGATATTGGGAGTGATTTTGGAAGAATTTTCAAAGGATCAACCTGAATTTTAATAGGGAAAGCTCTCTTAATTTTTCCTGGATCTGTGGAAGAAGAAGCCCATAGGATGTTAGGGCTTCAGAGAGGTCTACAATACTTACTTCATCATGGAGTTTGTTAGCTTTTTTGGGACAATTAATTTGGGTTTATAGAACACATAATGTTTTGGGGTCTGACGAGTCTGGAAATTCCAAAATTAAATATATTTTGTCTCTTAATTAATTAATTAATTAATTAATTTTAAAAAAGATTTTATTTATTTATTTCACAGAGGGAGAGAGATCACAAGGAGGCAGAGAGGCAGGCAGACAGAGAGAGGGGGAAGCAGGCTCCCCGCTGAGAAGGGAGCCCCGATCCCAGGACCCTGAGATCATGACCTGGGCCGAAAGCAGAGGCTTTAACCCACTGAGCCACCCAGGCGCCCTGTCTCTTAATTTAGAAAGGAAATCTCTTCCCAGGAGATTTAGAGGAGCACCGTTATGTAAGAAAAGGGATGATGTGCAGAGAAGGGGCCAAGGGTAAAGTTGTGGGCTCTGATAAAAGAACCCTTTGAACTCGATTAGACATTGCCACCACCAAAACGTTTTCACTACTTTGAGGAAATTCTTGATGTGTCATGGTGGAGTTTAAAGTAGAAGGACTGTACTGGCACAGTATAGTTTTCTCCATTTATTTCAGATTTCATTTCACCCTGATGGTTCATAGGAATTACTGGGAGTAGCTTACTGGGCAGTACCTTAGAGCCCCATCAGTATTGATTATTACTCTTGAGGATTTGTAGGTTGAGTGTTCTCTTTTTTAGGATAATTAGGTTGTTTGAGGGGACAGTCCCTTTACCAATGTCCTTTCTGTTTATGGTATTGACAAATATCCTTGTCTACAGGGGCAAAACTTATTCTAAAGTTAGTTATATAGTTGTAATTATAGGGCCATGAGTTTATTTGCTTGATAACCCCTTTTTTTGTTCTAAAGCCTTTCAAAATGCGCAGCAAAATGTTGGAGCTCAGAAAGGAGAGAAATCTCCCATTCTAATTTATGTTTCTTTAATAAATCAGGGGTGCCTGGGTGGCTCAGTTGGTTAAGACTCTGCCTCCGGCTTGGGTCATGATCTTGGGGTCCTGGGATCGAGCCCTACATCAGGCTTCCTGCTCAGCGGAGAGCCTCTCTCTCCTTCTGCCTGCCACTCTGCTTACTTGTGCTCTCTCTCTTTCTGTCAAACAAAATCTAAAAAAAAAAAAAAGAAAAAGAAAAATCATTTACCTCAGGGAGAAGCCCATCAACAAAATGAGCAGACAAGATGATGTTAGCTTCAGAGTCCCTGAGACCAGGATGCTGTCTAAATATTTCTTCTAAGCAAATTCAAAAGTCTGTGATTGATTTATTTCTTTTCTGTATACAGGAGTGTATTAAGGCTCAGTCTGTTCTCACAGGAAAACCCTGGGTATAGCTTCAAGGAGCAATTGACCTACTTTTCTCCCTCTTTTTATTCCATCTTTTCAGGCATACTTGGTAGGGTCTTCAGGATTGTCTTTTTTTTTTTTTTTTTTTTTTTAAATGGTCCTCAAAGTCTTCAGAAGGGTCTTTCCAGTCTGCTGCATGGAACCACCTTTGAGTGTCTCCTGGACTTAGCACCGTGTGAATGAATTGGTACAAATCCAGGAGCCCAGGTCATGAGTCCCAAGAAGTATCTTAAATTCTTCTGTAAATTTAGTTTGATTCTCCTTTGGGTCTGGAAAATTGTTTATAATGGTTTAGAGCTCAGCTTCAAACCAGGGTTTAAATTCTGCTGTGGATGGGACCCCTAGGTCATGGTAAGATCTTACTTTCAAGGGCATTAGGAGCCTAGGACGTTTGAGGGAAAGGGTAAAAGATCAAATAGGTTGTTAGAATCAGGATAGGCACAGAGGGGTTATTTGGAGGGTCATTCAGGTCTTTAGTCTCAGGGCTTTCGTCATAAATTTTTCACTACTAACTTATTGTAATGAATCTTTTAGAGAGGCTATTTTGAGTCAATTTGCCTTCTCAAGTCCTCTGTAAACCATTCAAAGAATGCATTTCATTTATTTTAGGAGATTTGGGATCCTCTTTTTTTCATGGGTACCCCTAAGATGGATCTTTTTTTTTTAAACGATAGGCTCTCCATAATGGCCCTTACAATTCGAAGTTATCTTTTGTGAAGTCCCATTTTTTCAGAAAGGCTCAAGACTCTGTTCTATAGTGGAAATACATATAAGAGGGAGGAGTTTTTTTTAAGGGAAGAGAAAAAGAGGATTTAGACTAGTTGGAAGCTATCTCTTCCTTTAGGGTATCTGAAACAAATAATCTATAGGAGTCTGCATCTTTTGGGAGGACCATATGGTTCTTGTCCTCTTGTCCTTTCTTTTATTGATGTGGTCTGTCACACTGATTGATTTGTGGATGTTGAACCACCCTTGCAGCCCAGGAATAAATCCCACTTAGTCCTGGTGAATGATCCTTCTAATGTACTGTTGGACCCTTTTAAGTTAGTATCTTGTTGAGAATTTTTGCATCCATGTTCATTAGGGATACTAGTCTGTAATTTTCCTTTTTTGTGGGGTCCTTCCCTGGTTTTGGGGTCAAGATAATGGTGGCCTCATAGAATGAGTTTGGAAGTTTTCCTTTCATTTCTGTTTTTTGAAACAGTTTCAGAAGAATAGGTATTCATTCTTCTTTAAGTATTTGGTAGAACTCTGCTGGTGGGCTGTCTTGTTTGTTGAGAGATTTTTGATTACTGATTCAGTTTCTTTGCTGGTTATGGATCTGTTCAGGTTTTCTCTTCCTGTTTCAGTTTTGGTAGTTCGTATGTTTCTTGGAATGCATTCATTTCTTCCATATTGCTTAATTTGTTGGCATATAATTGCTCATAGTATTCTCTTATAATTGTATTTGGTGTTGGTTGTGATCTCTTCTCTTTCATTTATGATTTTATTTATTTGGGTTCTTTCTCTTTTCCTTTCGATAAGTCTGGCTAGGGGTTTATCAATCTTATTAATTCTTTCAAAGAACCACCTCTTAGTTTCAGTGATCTGTTCTACCATTTTTAAAATTTCTGTATCATTGATTTCTTCTCTAGTCTTTACTATTTCTCTTCTGTTAGATTTAGGCTCTTAAAAATAAGTTCTTAAAAAAATTTCTGTTACCCACATTTTCAAATGTATTGACATGAGGTTTTGTGTATTTTTGTCTTACATTTTTAATATCTGTGAGATTTATATTGATTCTTTTTTTAAATTCCTGATATTAGTATTTGTGCTTTAGTTTTTTTCCTTGACCAATATTTCTGGAGTTTTTTTGTTGGGTCAGTAAATCATTTTTTTCTCATAATATTTTTTTCTTATTGCACTAAGATTTTTAAAAATTATGATAACATACACATAACATAAAATTGACCATTTTAACCATTTTAAAATGTACAGTTCAGTGGCATTAAGTACATTCACACTGTTGTGCAACCATCACCACTGTCCATCTCCAGAACTTTTTTATCTTCCCAAACTGAAACTTTGTACCCATTAAACACTAAACAACCATTAAACACTAAACAACCATTCACTCACACTAGCCCTGGCAACTATCATTTTACTTCCTCTCTGTGAATTTGACTAGTCTTAAATATTTTATATATGTAGAACCACACAGTATTTGTCTTTTTGTGATTGACTTATTTCACTTACTGTGAAGCCCTCAAGGTTCATTCATGTTGTAACGTGTCAGATTTCTTTCCTTTTTAAGGCTGAATAGTAGTCCATATTTCATAATTTTTTATTTCAAATATGAGCACATAGTAGTTCATGTTAAATACTTATTAATTGGTCAGTTAATATATTTTTTAAGTTAGCAAGGGTTTTAGAAATCACTTTTTCTATATGCATGGAATCTCCTTTTATGGATTAGAATCACTTTGAATAAAGTTGCTCTTCATTGCCTTGTTTTGTTTTTGCCTAATAGTTGCCTCTATTCCCTTGAGCTACTTGCACATCTGTGCTTTGGGGAGTTGGGAGGAATGGAGTTTCCATGTGTTCGGGGTGATGGGGGGTGGGGATGAAATGATCAGTATTGTTTAAAACCGTTACTGGAGAATTTATACAGCTGAGGATAATTTGGCTTGATTGAGTTTGGGTTACAGCCACCTGCATGAGGAGGAGAGTACAGACAACTCTAACCACCCAGCTAGCAGTGAAATGGGAAGAGAGAAACAGATAATATATTCCTACTCTACTCCTTTCAAGTCCCCTCTACTCCCACACTTACAGCTGCCACTGATGACTAATGTTAAGCAATTTGGAGGGTCCTGTGTCTTTTAATAGTAGTAAAGAGGAGTTGTGGTATCACATGGTTTCTGATTTTCCACTTAGAATGTATTTTGCACTTCCACAAATTTGAGGTGCTTGGCAGTTGGAAGAGCATGCAGCTCTTGAGTTTGAGCCCCACATTGGGTGTAGAGATTACTGAAATAAATAAACTGAAAATAAAATAAACTTCCAGAAATTCTATTTTGTTCCAATGCCTTGTTCTATGTTGTTCCAAATTGAAGGTTTAATTTTTTTTAAAAAGAATTTACCTGTTTTTCTAAATGAAAAGTTAATTTTACAAAATAAAATTTTTGGTGATCAGGCCTTATGATTATGGGAGAATTTTTAGATTAGAGAGGTATATTGACTAGAAAGTTAGTGCCAATGAATAGACATTTTGTTAAGAAAATGGAGGGATGCCTGTGTGGCTCAGTGGGTTAAGCATCTGCCTTCAGCTCGGGTCACGATCCCAGGGTCCTGAGATCGAGTCCCACATTGGGCTCCCTGCTCATCAGAGAGCCTACTTCTCCCTCTACTTCTGCCTGCTGCTCTGCCTACTTGTGGTCTCTCTCTCTCTCTCTCTCTCTGTCAAATAAATGAATAAAATCTTTTTTAAAAAAAAGTAAAGCTCAATGAATTTTTATATATATATGCTCCCATGTGAGTACCACTTGGATCAAGATATGGAACATTTTCTTCCTCAGAAAGTTCATTCGTTGTTTTCAAAAGGACACCCTCCTTACAGAGGTAACCATTATTCTGATTTCTATCACCAGGTATTATTTTTGCCTGTCCTTATGCTTCATATAAATGGAATCATACAGTATATACTCTTTGGGTTTGGCTTCTTTGCTTAATGTAATTCATATGAAATATATCTATGTTATATATATATGTATATATATACTGGTTTATTCTTTTCTTATTGCTGAGTAGCATTCTGTTTTATTAATGTACTAAATGTAATTATCTTCTTTTTCCCATATATGGGCTGTTATGGATAAAACTGCTGTTGGTGTTCTTGTTTATAGACATATTTACTTATTTCTTTTGGGGAGGTAAGCCTAGGAGTGAAACTGCTGGGTCATAGGGTAAGTATATATTTAAATTAGTTAATGATTTCCAGACAGTTTTCCAGTGTTTGTACCATTTTACATTCCTACCAGCATTATGTGAGAGTTCTAATTGGTCCACTTCCTTACCAAACTTGGTATTGTCTGTTTTCAATTTTAGTCATTCCACGGTAATTCTTTTTTTCCTTTTTTAATATATATTTGAGAGAGAGAGAGAGAGAGAGAGAGCGAGCACACACAAGTGGGGGGGAGGGGCCAAGGGGGAGGGAGAAGCAGACTCCCTGCTGAGCAGGGAGCCCAATGTGGGACTCGATCTCAGGACCCTGGGATCGTGACCTGAGCTGAAGGCAGATGCTTAACTGTCTGAGCCACCCAGGCAACCTCCACTGTAATTCTTATTTTGCATTTCTTTGTTGAGTAATAACATTAAATCTCTTTTTTAAAATAAACCCTTAAATACAGTACATACAGGAAAATGCACATAGCCCAATGAATTGTTCATTACAAAGTGAACTTGTCCATGTAGATGTCATGGTCAGGGTGCTCTTCATTCAGCCAACAAACTTATTGCATATCTACTGTGTGTCAGGTATAGTTCTAGGCCCAGAGATACAAGAATGATCAAGATAGGGACACTTGGGTGGCTCAGCCGCTTAAGTGTCTGCCTTCAGCTCAGGTCATGATCACAGGGTCCTGGGATTGAGTCCTGCATCAGGCTCCTTGCTCAGCAGGGAGCCTGCTTCTCCTTCTGCCTGCTGCTCCCCCTGCTTGTGTTCTCTCTCTCTCTCTCTCTCTCTCTCTCTCTNCTCTCTCTGACAAATAAATAATTAAATAAAATCTTAAAAAAAAAAAAGAACAAGATAGTAAGAATTGCAGTCCTCAAGAAGTTTATATTCTATTGTGGAAGAAGGACAATAAAGAAATAATTTATATGCTAGGTAGTAATGAGGTGTAGAAAAAAATAGGACAGGGTAAGGGAATGGGAGTGTCGGGAACTATTGTTCTAGTTAGGGTAGTCACAGGACTCCCCCCTTCCCCCCCCCCCCCCCCCC
>LNAC01000053.1:1490159-1516066 GCA_002007465.1 Ailurus styani
TTTTTTTTTTTTTTTTTTTTTTGCCCCAGTGTCATTTTTTTTTTAACTAACATCTTTCCTTTTTTTTTAAATTTAAATTCAATTAGCCAACATATAGTCCATAATTAGTTTTTGATGTAGTGTTCAATGATTCATTAGTTGCATGACATCCAGTGCTTGTCAGATCATGGGCCCTCCTTAGTGCCCATCACTCAGGTACCCCATCCCTCCAACTCCCTCCCTTCTGGAACCCTCAGTTTGTTTCCTGGAGTCAAGAGTCTCTCATGGCTTGTCTCCCTCTCTGATTTCTTCCCTTTCAGTTTCCCTCCCTTCCCCTGTGGTCCTCTGTGCTACTCCTTAAATTCCGTGTGTTAGTGAAAGCATATGATAATTGTCTTTCTCTGATTGACTTAGTTCACTTAGCATAATACCTTCCCTCCAGTTCTGTCCATTTCAATGCAAATGGTAGGTATTCATCCTTTCTGATGGCTGAGTAATAATATTCTATTGTATATATGAACCACATTTTCTCTATCCATTCATCTGTTGAAGAGCTCATGGATTTCTTGCCTCATGACCCCTTTCAAAGCCAGTAATGATAGGTCAGATACCTTTCACACTTTAGATCTCTCTGATGTTTCCTTCTTTCACATTTCTCAGATATATCTTTCTTTTTTATTTTTAAAGATCTTATTTATTTATTTGAGAGAGAGTGCGTGGGAGCAGGGGAGGAAGGGAAAGAGAAGGAGAATCTCAAGCTGACTGAGAAATCCCCCCCCCCCCCTTTTTTTTTTTTTTTAAAAGATTTTATTTATTTATTTGACACACACAGAGATCACAAGGAGGAAGAGAGGCAGGCAGAGAGAGAGGAGAGGGGAGGAAGCAGGCTCCTTGCTGAGCAGGGAGCCCGATGCGGGCCTCGATCCCAGGACCCTGAGATCATGACCTGAGCTGAAGGCAGAGGCTTTAACCCACTGAGCCACCCAGGCGCCCCCCCCCACCTTTTAAAAAAGATTTTATTTATTTAATTGACAGAGACAGCCAGAGAGGGAACACAAGCAGGGAGAGTGGGAGAGGGAGAAGCAGGCTCCCCACTGAACAGGGAGCCAGACGTGAAGCTCGATTCCAGGACCTTGGGATCATGACCTGAGCTGAAGGCAGATGCCCAGTGACTGAGCCACCCAGGTGCCCCAGAATTTCTCCCCTTCTAAGGGCTCATGCAATTAGATTGGGCCCACCTGGATAATCTAGGTTCATTTCCTTATTTTAAACTCTGTGACCTTAATTACATCTGCAAAGTCCCTTCACAGCAGTACTTGGATTATATTTGATAGAATAAGGGACAGGAATCTTGGGGAGATAGCTTTAGAATTCTGCTTATTATATAGGCCTTATAAAGTTAATTAGGAAGTATTCTTTCTCCTACTTTCTAAAAGAGTTTGTGGAGAATTCATAGATCTTTTTAAATACTCAGTAGAAGTGCTCTGGCCTTGTACTTTTGAGTGTGGCAGGAGGAGGTTTTAAATTACTGACTTAGTTTCTTGCTACAGGTCTATTGAGATTTATATTTCTTCTTTAGCTAATCTTGGTAATTTATGTCTTTCTAGGAATTTGTTCATTTTATCAGAGTTGTCAGATTTGTTGACATAAAGTTCATAGTTCATAATCCCTTTAATTTTTCTAGGGTCTCTAATGATCATTCTTTGATTTCCAGTTTTGATAATTTGTATCTTCTCTTTTTTATTCTGGTCAGTCTATCTAAAAGTTTGTCAGTTTGGTTGATCTTTTTAAAAGAACTAACTTTTGGGGGCACCTGGGTGGCTCAGTTGTTTAAGTGTCTGCCTTTAGCTCAGGTCATGCATGATCCCAGGGTCCTAGGATTGAGTCCTGGGCTGGAGCCTGTTTCTCCTTCTGCCCCTCCCTACTGCTCATGCACTCTCTCTCTCTCTCACTCACTCTCTCACTCCCTCTCAAATAAATAAATAAAATCGAGAGAGAGAGAGAGAGAGAGAGAGAGAGAGAGAGAGAGAGAGAGAATGAGACACAACCCTGCATGCTCTAACCTTTATGGGTCTCTATTTCTCCTCCAGAAAATAAAAAGAACAAAGTCACCACTCTCACAATAACTGGAGGAAAACTCAGTAGAAACTCAACACTCTTTTTATTTCCTTTTTTTTTTTTAAAGATTTTATTTATTTATTTGACAGAGAGAGAGATAGCATGAGAGCATGAGAGGGGAGAAGGTCAGAGGGAGAAGCGGACTCCCCTCAGAGCTGGGAGCTGGATTCGGGACTCGATCCCGAGACTCCAGGATCATGACCTGAAGGCAGTTGTTTAACCAACTGAGCCACCCAGGTGCCCCCCAAAACTCTTTTTCAATGAGAAGTACCTGATGTGTATTAAATAAAGGCTGAGTTGTCTATACACTAAGCCAATTTACAAATGTGATCTGTAACTTGCAGTCTTAATTACATGGAGAAAAAGTGAATGGGATCGTTAATCCTGTGAAAAGCAACAGTGACCTACCATCAAGTGTCAAGGTGGAGATAATTAATCTGGTCAATTAAAAAGAATATATAATTTAGAATATAGAAAATAGAATATAGGGGGACTTGGGTGGCTCAGTCATTAAGTGTCTGCCTTCAGCTCAGGTCATGATCCCAGGGTTCTGGGATCGAGCCCCACATCGGGCTCCCTACTCAGTGGGGAGCCTGCTTCTCCCTCTGCCTGTTTCTCCTTCTGCTTGTGCTCTCTCTGTCAAATAAATGAATTAAATTTAATTTAAAAAAGAAAAAATAGAATATAGAATATAGAATAGAATATAGAAAATAGAATATATAAAAAGAATAAAGAGTAATGCAGAGGCTTCCAGTGATGAGTTAGTCTCTTAGTTACTTGCTCTGGACATTATAAAATGCATCTTAACTTATCGTAGTCTACTTTAATACTAGTTTAATTCTGTAGGTTAGCTTCCCCTCCCTTTTGTACGATTGTTGCCATGTCTGTTACATCTGTATTTGTTACAAACTGAAAAATACAGTATTATTACTACTTTATATAATCTTTTAAAGAAATTAAGAGAAGAAAATAAAAATATATTTATTCAGTCTTTTATATTTACCAATATATTTACTTTTTCCAGTGCTCTTCGTTTCTTTGTGTAGATTTAGGTTACCATCTGGTGTCATTCTCTTTCAGCCTGTGAGATTTTCTTTAGTATTTTTTGTAAGTCAGGTTTGCCAGCAATGGATTCCTAAGTCATTGGAGGTGTCTTTATTTCACTGTCATTATTTTTCACCTTCATTTTAATTTTTTTCCTTCATCTTTAAAAAATGAAGATGGTTTTGCTGAATATAGAATTCTTGATTGACAACTTTTTCAGCATTTTGAATATGTCATTTCATTACCTTCTGACTTTTCTTGTTTCTGATAAGAAATTAGCAACTGGTTATATTGTTGCTTCCTGGTAAATGAACTGGGTTTTTTTTTTTCTTGCTTCCTTCAAGATTTTCAGGTTTTCATCATTTTGTCTATATGTCTAGGTATGGATCTCTTTGTGTTTATTATAGTTGTGGTTCATTGAGCTTCTTGAGTCTGTAGATGATTATTTTATTTATTTAAGAGAGAAGTCGGAAGAGAATTTTTTTTAAGATTTATTATATTTATTTTAAAGATTTTATTTGACAGAAAGAGAGACAGCGAGAGAGGGAACACCAGCAGGGGGAGTGGGAGAGGGAGCAGCAGGCTCCCCGCGGAGCAGGGAGCCCGACGCGGGGCTCTTTCCCAGGACCCTGGGATGGTGACCTGAACTGAAGGCAGACCCTTAATGACTGAGTCACCCAGGTGCCCCCCCCCTTTTTTTGAGATTTTACTTATTTGACAGAGAAAGGCAGAGGGAGAAACAGGCTCCCCGCTAAGTAGGGAGCTGAGGTGGGGATCAATCCCAGGAACCGGGGATCATGACCTGAGTGGAAGGCAGATGCTTAATTGGCTTAACTCCCCAGGTGTTCAAGGGAGAGTGAATCTTAAGCAGGCTCCATGCCCAATGTGGAGCCTGATGTGGGCCGGATCTCAAGAATCTGAGATCATGACCTGAGCTGAGATCAAGAGTTGAACACTTAACCACTGGAGCCCAGGAGCCCCTGTAGATTAAATTTTTTTTAACTTTTTTTTAAAAGATTTTATTTATTTATTTGACACACACAGAGAGAGATCACAACTCGGCAGAGAGGCTGGCAGAGAGAGAGGAGGAAGCAGCTCCCTGCCAAGCAGAGAGCCCGATGCGGGCCTCGATCCCAGGACCCTGAGATCATGACCTGAGCCGAAGGCAGAGGCTTTAATCCACTGAGCCACCCAGGCGCCCTAGATTAATTTTTTTAAAATAGGAGTTTGCAGGGCACCTAGGTGGTTAGGTGATCCCAGCTCAGTTCTTGATCTCAGGTTTGTGAGTTCAAGCCCTGCATTGGGCTCCATGCTGGACATGTTGGGCTCCACACCGAGCATGGAGCCTGCTTTAAAAAAAAAAAAATCCGTTTGCATTGTTTTTGGTTGTTATTTCTGTCCTTTCCCTCCACTTCTGGAACTCGTAAGTTGTGTATGTTGTTATCCTTGATTTTGTTCCATAGGTCTCTAGGGCTTTGTTTTTCTTTATTCTTTTCTCTCTTCAGATTAGATTATCAGTTTTTCTGTTATTTTTTCTTCTACTCCAGTGTTCAACTCTAGAACTTCTGTTTGCCTCTTTTTAAATTTCTATCTTCTTGTTGACATTTTCTGTTTGAGGCATTGTCTTCATATTTTTCTTTAGTCTTTTAAAGCAGTTTGAAGATTTTGTTTGTTTAGTTTGGCATTTGGACCTACTCAGAGACCTTTTCAATTCCATCACTGTTTTCCCCCCACCTTCAGTTTGGGCCATACTTTCCTGCATCTTTACATGTCTCATAAATTTTTGTTGAAACGAGACATTTTACATAGTATGTTGTAGCAATTTTGAATTCCGATTTGTTTTTCCCTTGGAGGTTTGTTTGGTTTCATTGCCTGGACTAATCTATGGAATGTTTTTCCCGAGTGTGTAGCTGCTAATATCTGCTTAGTGTTTTGTGTTTTTTAAATTTGTTTTTATTTTTAATTCTGTCTTCCTGGAATCAGATCTGTGTATATATATATATAGCTTAGTGTTCAGTTAGCTGCTTGTCAAAGATTGTGCTAAACACATTGAGTTAGTAGGGTTTCCACTTTCTGCTAGCAGATCTTTGTGTGTGAAGGGGAGCTCCTTCAAAATTCAGACATTTTTTTTTTAAGATTTTTTTTATTTATTCATTTGACACAGAGAGAGAGATTACAAGTAGGCAGAGAGGCAGGCAGAGAGAGAGGAGAGAGGAGGAAGCAGGCTCCCCGCTGAGCAGAGAGCCCGATGTGGGCCTCGATCCCAGGACCCTGGGATCATGACCTGAGCCGAAGGCAGCGGCTTTAACCCACTGAGCCACCCAGGCACCCAAAATTCAGACATTTTTAAAAGTGTGCTCAAACCTGTACTTTCTGCTGGGCCCATCTCATGTTTTTTCTTCCTGTTTTTGCAGGCTCCCGGTGGGTCCTCTCTGGTCTCTCTGGTATGGATGTGTGAGCACTTATACTTTACAGTCTTGTTTCCAGATTTCCCTTTAAATTCTGTCTAGTCTGCTGGTCCGTTGCTTATACCAACTATGACAGCATCCTCAGATCCTTTGTATTACTTGTTCATTTGCCACCAAGAATACACATTGTTACGGATCATGATGATGGTATAGCATTCTGTGCTTTGCTTCAAGTCCACCCTCTCTGTGAGTGAAGCTGCCAGTTTTTATGGCTTTCCCTACCTTGGTAGAATTACCTTTCCCCCAGACCGGGAGTGGGGGGGGGGTGTTGGGAACAGCCTTGGACAATAATGCCACAGACTTCTGCTGTTCTTACCCCAAATTCAGTAGGTTTTCATGAATTACCACAGAGAAAGTAGCATTTGAGAAAAGACCTGAAGGAGGTGAGGTATTATTTCATGTAGTTATCTAAAGATGCTCATTCCTGGCAGAGGGAACACCTTAAGGCCCTGACGGTGAGAACATATCTACGGTATAAAAGGGACAGTAAAGAGGCCAGTATGGCTAGAATGGAGTACCTGAGGGGGAGAGTAGTGGGAAATTATGTCAGAGAGGTAAAGAAAGCCAGATAAGACCTTGTAGGCCACTCACTGTAAGGACTCTGGCTTTTACCTTGAATGAAATGGGGAGCTGCAGAGCAGCTCTGCTTTGAGCAGCCGAGTTGAGACAGTTCATCTTATAATTTTAAAAGCAGCTTTAGTGAAATGGAAGATGAAGCGTGGCAGGATAGAAGACTCAGGATGCCAGTTAAGAGACTGTTACAGTCCTGATTATAGCAATACAAGGGAGAAATGCTCGTGGCTTAGATGAGGGTAGTAGCAGGAGAAGTAGTGAGAAGTGGTCCCATTCCTTCTGGTAGATTGGAGGGGGGCAGTGAACGATTCAGATCATTTATTTCTAGGGGATTTTCCTGCATAGTGTCTGTGAATGCTCTTTTTGTTCCTTTTATTGAGTTCTATATTTTTTGAGTCCTTATATTGATTCTAATTATGCTCAGATTAAATCATTTCTAATGCTCTAGTATTTTTTTCTTCTGAAGGCTTTCCTCCATTCCATTCAATTTTTATCCTTTTTTTTTTTTAAAGATTTTATTTATTTATTTGACAGAGAGAGATCACAAGTAGGCAGAGAGACAGGCAGAGAGAGAGAGGAGGAAGCAGGCTCCCCACTGAGCAGGGAGCCCAATGCAGCCCTCGATCCCAGGACCCTGAGATCACGACCTGAGCCAAAGGCAGAGGCTTTAACCCACTGAGCCACCCAGGCGCCCGCTTTTTTTTTTTTTTAAAGGAGGCTCCATGCCCAGTGTACAGCCCAGTGCAGGGCTTGAACTCACAACCCTGAGATCAAGACCTGAGCTGAGGTCAAGAGTTGAACGCTTAACGGGCTGAACCACCCAGGTGCCCCTCTCACCTCTTTTCTTTAAGCTGAGGACATGAGGGTAGAGAAGAGCTTGCCATGGAAGAGTTTAATCCTTTGTGAAAGACCTATCTAAATTCTGTTCTTTCTTCTAAAATCTCATAAAGTGTTGGGGCACCTGGTTGGCTCAGTTGGTGGAGCGTCTGCCGTCAGCTCAGGTCATGATCTCAGGGTCCTGGGATGGAGCCTGGCTTAGCAAGGAGTCTGCTTCTCCCTCTTCTTCTGCCCCTCCACCCACTTGTACTCTCTCTCTCAAATAAAATCTTAAATAAAATAAAATTTCATAAAGTGTTTTCCATCAGGTCCACTCTATCCAGTGGTAAGTTCCATCTAATGCCATACATAGGCTTTGGCTGATTCTCCCAGTTTGGCTCAATTCTCTGAAGATAGTAAGCCGTAGAGGTTCAGCCTGCCTTTCCTCAAGTCGCATAGTGGTTTGTAGAGAATCTTACTCTTGGAGTGTAAATGATATAACATATTAGTTTCAGGTGTACAATCTAATAACTCAGTATTTATATATATTGCAAAATGATCACCACAGTTAGTCCAGTTAATATCTCTCACTATACAAAATTTTTTTTGTGTGTTGAGAACTTTCAAGATCCACTTTCCCAGCTACTTTCAAATATGGAATATGGTATGAACTAGTCACTTTGCCATATGTGACATCCCTGTGACTTATTTAATTATATTTGAAAATTGGAATCGTTTGATCCCTTCAGCCATTTTTTCTACTCCCCGTGCCTCAGGTAACCACCTACCTATTCTCTACATCCACGGAGGTTTTTATTCTTGGTGGATTTTTTTTTTAAACTTTACCAGGGCTGTCTACTTATTCCTTCATTCTCCTCCATTCATATTGGAAAGTATTTCACATACGGTTGCTCTCATTTCCTTCTTGGGTTGCATCTTGTCAAATGTCTTTCCTATCAGGTGTCCAGGCATAAGAATCCTTTGATCATGCTTTCTCTACCCAGAAATCTTGGTCATATATTTTTTAAAAATTCAGTAATATATGAGAAAAAAATAGCATTTGTATCTTTACAGCTTGCTTCCTGCACATTGACTAATCAAAATTTTCCTGTTTCCAGTTTTTCTTATTAAAATTTCTTTGTGCTCTCCCCATTCACCCATCCCCTTCCCCAGTTTTCTTGCAGCCATATTTGAGCTGGGAAACATGAGGTTAGATACAGGAAATCCTAGAAAATCCTAGAAAAAAGATCCTTGATTTGGGCAGAAAGAGCAGGTGGTAAAAAAGATCTTAGGGAGTGATAAGAGATAATAAGATTTTTTTTTAAAGGTTTTATTTATTTATTTGACAGAGGGAGAGATCACAAGCAGGCAGAGAGGCAGGCAAAGAAAGAGGGGGAAGCAGGCTCTCCGCCAGGCAGAGAGCCCGATGCGGGGTTCGATCCCAGGACCCTGAGATCATGACCAAGCTGAAGGCAGAGGCTTAACCCACTGAGCCACCCAGGCGCCTCAAGATAATAAGATTTTTGAGATAGATACAAAAGATAAGAGTAAGACAACTTTCTGAACTAAGAAGATGGTCAGATTTTAAGATTAAAGTTTCTTTTTCTTTTAATTCCAGTATAGTTAACATACACTGTTACGTTAGTTTCAGATGTATGATAGAGTGATTCAACAATTCCATACAACACACGGTACTGATCACATGTGCCCTTCTTAATCCCCATCCCCTGTTTCATCTGTTCCCCCACCCGCGTCCCCTCTGGTAACCCGCAGTTTGTTCTCCATAGTTCAGCGTTTTCTTGGTTTGGTCTCTTTCTCTAAGATTAAAGTTTCTTATGGAACAAAATATTGCTTTTTATGACTACATTCTTTCTAGAGTGCTTTCCTTTTAATAGCTAGTTTTGTTTATAAAAAATATGAAGTAAAACCTGTGGGGTATCTGTTAGAAATTTTGTACAGATAGCTGTTAACTGTAATAGCGAATATGTTTGTGTGTTTTCCCTCCAGAATCTCCCTGGAGAAAGAGACATGAATGTCTGCAATGATATTTCCTGACAAGAAGCTGATACAAGAGAAGGAAAGGAGATCAACAGCTAGTGAGCAGAATTTCAGATAACTACGATTTGGTATTTATCACCTCCAGCTACAGACTTCCATTGCCTACCTTTAAATCGGAGATAACTACAGTCAGAACCCAGACAAGGCAAAAGGATACTTTTCATCTGTAGTTTTTGAGATCAAAGAAACCACAATGTCTAGGAAACAAAACCAGAAGGGTAAGATTACATGTGGGCATAAATTGTTAAAAGCATAGTTGTGAAATAATGATCTATATATTTTTAAAAGTTTCTCTTAATGTGTTTTGAATGGTTATATTTTTCCCTTACTCAGTGCAGTACTACTGATAGGTATAATTTATCTCTTTGTCTTGACTGAGGTTAATTTTAGAAGAGTATAGAACATTCATAACTTTATCCGTTGTCTCTTAATTATCTAGGTTGTAGATATTAGATTATAGTTTTGTGTGTTGCTAGTTTGGGAGTTAATTCATATAACGGTTGCTTTTCTACTTTTATAAACGTACTAAATTGGAATATATTTGCAGGAAAGACAACTGCCTCTAGAAAGTGTACTCTCTGGAGTATGAACATATGTTAGGGGGCATGGTGGGAGATAACTTACTGCAGGATATTCTATATCCTGTGAGTTTTTGTTTTTTTCATTGGAGATAGGAAATGAAGCAAGAGTAAATGTTTCCAGTTTTAGATTCCTTCTTTAGCTTTCCTTCCGGGATTATTACTCTAGCTTCTTATCTAAAGTAAAATATAAGATGCAAAGAATCAAGAAATACCAAGAATAGTTTCAAGAAGGGCAAAGACAATAAAGACTATAAAATCATTTTTCCGGGCGCCTGGGTGGCTCAGTGGGTTAAAGCCGCTCGCTGCCTTCGGCTCAGGTCATGATCCCAGGGTCCTGGGATCGAGGCCTACATCGGGCTCTCTGCTCAGCGGGGAGCCTGCTTCCTCCTCTCTCCTCTCTCTCTGCCTGCCTCTCTGCCTACTTGTAATCTCTCTCTCTGTGTCAAATGAATAAATAAAAAATCTTAAAAAAAATAAAATAAAATAAAATCATTTTTCCACCTTTTTTAGAAGAGCTGCAAAAATGCAAAGGGACAAATTTAGCAGTAGCACTAGAACTATTATACATAACTGGAATATAGTTGTTAAAAGAATGACCAGAACTATCCTGGATTTTTCCCTCATTGAATTTAATTTTCAATTTAAAGTTAATGTTCTCTAATTCAAAACAATGGTGTAGATCCAGGTGTTATGTGTTAAGTATGAAGGGAAATGCTTTTAAACTTAATTTTGACTTGGTAGTTCACAAACCTCATTTTAAGAAAATAACATACCAGAGCTGCTTGTGGTTTTGAAAGTATATGGTTACTATACTCATTGTATAGTAAATCTGTATAAAGGAAATCTGAGTTCTAAGGAATGGTTAGATTACTAAAGAACTGTTTTATAGAATGAGATTATCAACTAAAAAGTTTTTATAACCAAAGTTTGTTTCTTCTTAGTTCTCATAATTCAGTTTGCTTTCTTCCCAGTTATGTTTGAAACATTATCTGTTTTCCTCCTACAAATGAGAAACACTGTAGTAAAAATAGGACTGCAGACTTTTAAAATAAAACAATTTCATCTAAAAAGTTTAGCATTTAATTTTTTCCTTAAAAGGTTGACTCTAGCAGATTGCTTCGACCTTGTTAAAACTAGCGTCTTTGTTTAATTCATGTCTTTATTTTGCCAGAGCTGTAAGAAGGATTCATTCCTTTTTGTAATTGGTATTTAATTACTTTATATAAAATGAATTTGAATTTTTGACCGTATCATTGGCATTAAGTGCTAACAAATTTTGATTGAACATAGCCTGGATTTACATGTAGTTGGAAACAAAAGAAAGCTTATTTGTTGCTATAGGACTTTCACTGGGATAAATCTATATGTATAATCTAGTTGAACAAAAAAAGCACACAGAGTATTTATAAAAGCTTGGAGAGAAGCATTTAGTCTTTCACTGTTAAGTACGATGTTAGTTGTAGGGTTTTCGTAGATGCCCTTTATCAGTTTGAGGAAGTGCCTTTCTATTCCTGTTTTGCTCAGTTTTTACATGAATGTGTGTTGGGATTTTTGTCAAAAGTTTTCTCTGCATTTATTTCAGTCCTCCTCAAACAGGGATGATTTTGCCCTTTCGGGGATATTTGCCAATGTCTGGAGACATTTTTGGGGGTCACAACTTGGGGGGTGCAAGGTGCTACCGGCATCTAGTGGGTATAGCTCCAGGATGCTATACACAGTCTACAGTGCTCAAGACAGCCCTTCACAACAAAGAATTGCCTGATGCAGAGGTCAGTACTGCTAAGGAAACCCTGATCTATTCATAAAATCATGTGATTTTTCCTTTATTAACATAAAATATTAATTTTCAGATGATAAATAATTCTGCATTCCTGGTATAAATCCCAGTTGGGGGAACGCCTGGGTGGCTCAGTTGGTGAAGCTTCTGCCTTTGGCTTAGGTCCTGATCCCAGGGTCCTGAGATTGAGTCCCACATTGGGCTCCTTGCTCCGTGGGAGCCTGCTTCTGCCTCTGCCTCTCTCTCTCTCTCTCTCTCTGTCTGTCTGTCTCTCATGAATAAAATAAGTAAATCCTATTTGGTCATTTTTTATGTTACTGGTTTCTGTTTGCTAATATTTTGGTACAGATTTTTAAAACTTACATTCATGAAGGATTTCAGTATGTAGTTTTCTGTTCTTGTGATGTATTTGTCTGGTATACGATTTGTCCTGGAATGTGCCTTGTATGCCTGAAAAGAATGTGTATTGATCTATTGTTGGGAGAGTATTCTTTATATGTTAGATCAAGTTGGGTGATCATGATGTAAGTCATCTATATCCTAATTTTCTGTTTCGTTGTTCTGTCATTTACTCAGAGAAAAGTATTGAATCTTCAGCTACAGTTGTTGAGTTGTGTATTTCTCCTTTCTATTTTGTCAGTTTTTAATTTACATATTTTGGGACTCTTATTAAGTAATATACATTTATAATATTTGTCTTGATAGATTGATTTTCTTATGAAATATTCTTTGTCTCTAGGAATATGTCTTTGAAGTTTTAATTTTCCTGATAACATAGCAGTTCCGATGCTCATACTTAACTGTTTTCAGGAATTATCTTTTTCATCCTCTTTCTTTTTTTTTGATGGGGGGTGGTGCTGAAAGCCTCATCCTTCGGTTCCAGTCTGTTTGTGTTTTGAACTTAAGAGGTGTCTCTTGTAGATACCATATAGTTGGATCTTGCCTTTTTTTTTTTTAAAGATTTTATTTATTTGACACAGAGAGAGATCAGATCACAAGTAGGCAGAGAGGCAGGCAGAGAGAGAGGAGGAAGCAGGCTTCCTGCCGAGCAGAGAGCTGGATGCGGGCCTCGATCCCAGGACCCTGAGATCATGACCTGAGCCGAAGGCAAAGGCTTTAACCCACTGAGCCACCCAGGCGCCCAGTTGGATCTTGCCTTTTTATCTAGTTTAACAAGTCTACATTTTGATCAGTTAGTCCATTCAGCATTTAATGTATTTATCACCATGATTGGCTTATTTCCTATTTGCTGTTTGCAGTTATTGCTACTATTTGCTGTTTTCTACATCTTATTTTTTTGTTCCTCTGCTATTGCTTTATTGCCTTCTTTTTAATATATTTTTTATATATTTTATATTTACGTTCTTTTATATTTTATTCTTGGTGCATTAATTCCTCTGATATTTTAAAAAATATTTTATTTATTCATTTGAGAGAGAGAGAGAGAAGACACAAGCTGGAAGGAAGGACAGAGGGAGAGGAAAAGCAGGCCTCTCCTGGGGAGCGGGAAGCCCGATGTAGGGCTCGATCCCAGGACCTGGGGATCATGACCCAAGCTGAAGACAGACACTTAACTGACTGTGCCACCCAGGCACCCCTATTCCTCTGATTTTTTTTAAAGCTATTTCTTTCTAGTTGTTTCTTAAATAGTTGTTTTATTAGAGGTTGCTCTAGGATTGCTGTATGCATCTTTAACTTGTCACAAGCTACTTCCTGTTAATACTGACTTCATTCTGGTAAAATACAGTAGCTGTGTGCCAATATAGCCTTGTTTTCCTCTCTCCTGCTTTTGTACTGTTACTTCACATATATCACATCCATATTATAACCACAACAATATGTCGTTATAATTATTTTTCATTTTTTCTTATTTATTTATTTATTTATTTATTTATTTATTTATTTATTTATTTATTTATTTATTAAAGACTCCATTTATTTATCTGAGAGAGAGAGAGAGAGAGAGAGAGAGAGCACGCATGAGAGGGGAGAGGTCAGAGGGAGAAGCAGACTCCCCACTGAGCAGGGAGCCCGATGCAGGACTTGATCCTGGGACTCCAGGATCGTGACCTAAGCTGAAGGCAGTTGCTTAACCAACTGAGCCACTCAGGCGCCTCTAATTACTGTTTTAAACAATATTACACTTTTTGAAGAAATTTGGAGAAAAAAGAAAAAATATATGTAGTCTTTATATTTACCCAAATATTTACCATTTTGAGTACTCTTAATTCCTTCCTCTGGATTTGAGTTACTGTCTGGTTTTGTTTCCTTTCAGCCTGAAGAATTCAGATTTTCTTGTACACAAGTCTGACAGGAGTGGATTCTTTCAGACTTTTTTTTCTTTTTTTAATCTGGATGTCTTTGTTTTGCCTTCATTTTTGAAGGATAGTTTTGCTGGCTATAGAATTCGGCACTTTTCCACTTGAATATGTCATATTGTTGTTCCTCTGTGATGAGTCATTTTTTCTTGTTGCTGTTCTCTTGTTGTTCTCTTTATCTTTAGCAGTTTGATGCAATTTGGTATGAATTTCTTGGGAATTTCATCAAATGTTTGCCATTATTTCATCAAAAAAAAAATTTTTTTTCCCCCTGTTCCTTTCCCTCTTTCCTCCCCAGCTAGGAATCCTGTGATGTGTATATTGGTGAGTGTAATGTTATCCCACAGGTGACTGAGGATCATTTTTCTTTTTTTTTTTTTAAGATTTTATTTATTTATTTGAGAGAGAGAGAGACACAGCGAGAGAGGGAACACAAGCAGGGGGAGTAGGAGAGGGAGAAGCAGGCTTACCGCCGAGCAGGGAGCCTGATATGGGGCTTGATCCCAGAACCCTGGGATGGAGCCTGATTCGGGGTGATCCTAGGATCCTGGGATCATGACCTGAGCTGAGGGCAGATGAGCTCACCAGCAACTGAGCCACCCAGGCAACCCATTTTTCTTTTTTCTTCAAATTTTTTTTTCATAGTGTTCTTCCTTTATTTAGATGGTTTAATTCCTATTGCTCGCTTTTCAAGTTCACTGGTTTTTTTCTTCCGCTATTTCAAATTTGCTATTAAGTCTATCTGGTGAATTTTTCATTTGGGTGTTATGTTTTCAATTAGAATTTCTTTTTAGTTTTATCTTACAGTTTCTATTTCTCTATTGAGATTCTCTATTTGTTGAGTCAGTATGACTGTATTTTCCTTTAATTCCTTGAATATATTTTTATTAGTTGTTTTGAAGTTTTTGTTGGTTAAGTTCACCAACTTGTGGACCCTTTCAGAATCAGTTTTTATTGACTGGTGTTTTTCCTATGTATGAATCTTTCTTTCTTTCTTGGCTTTTTTTTAAGTGGATAATTAAGGTAATATATTAACTCTGGATTCTTAATTTATTTTCTTGAGGGTATTTTAAAAATAATTAGCCTGGACATAAACTGAGGGCATCTACCTCTTTACCTGTCCCATGTGTACATCACAAATGTATCTGTACAGTTTGGTTTTTTTTTTAAGATTTTATTTATTTATTTGACAGAGCACAAGTAGGCAGAGGGGCAGGCAGAGTAGGCAGAAGGAGAAGCAGGCTCCCCACTGAGCAAGGAGCCTGATGTGGGACTCAATCCCAGGACCCTGGGATCATGACCTGAGCTGAAGGCAGACGTTTAACCAACTGAACCACCCAGGTGTCCCTGCACAGTTTTTTAATTCTAATTTTTATTTTTTAATTTTTGCTTTTTAGGGATTGTCCCTGTGTCTGCAATGTTTATTGGTTAGCCAAAGATTTGAACTGAGGTTTTGCTAAACATCTCAAATGCAAAAGCTTTTATCCTCTGCTGATTGAACTATGTGGGTTGAGGAGGACATTCAAAGTTCAGGGAGTTCTTGAGGTGCCTGGGTGGCTCAGTGGGTTAAAGACTCTGCCTTTGGCCCAGGTCATGATCTCAGGGTCCTGGGATCGGGCCCCGCTTCGGGCTCTCTGCTCAGCAGGGAGCCTGCTTCCTCCTCTCTCTGCCTGCCTCTCTGCCTACTTGTGATCTGATCTCTCTCTGTGTCAAATAAATAAAATCTTAAAAAAAAAAAAAGTTCAGGCAGTTCTTAAGTTTGTTTTCATTTTTACTTTCCACTGGACTCTTGGGTTTCCCCCGTGCAAGTGCACAGTTTCTCATTTAGCTAGGGATGTGTAGAGGCCTAATCTAGGTTTTCTATTGTTCTTTCATTTCCAGGATTTCCCTATTAAATTTCCTATTTGTTTACCACTCATGGAACCAAAACTCCAACTTCAGGCTAGCAAAGCAGCAAGTTTTTAAAAAAAATTTTCTGAGTTCTCCACTTTTGCCCACTTGAGGGCAAAACTCCCTCCCTCTACTTAGCCTTCTTTGGCAATACCCTGCCTTGGTAAAGCTCCACAGGGCTGGAGATACGAATGGGAGCGGTCCTAGGCAAGAAGGGTAGGGACTTCATTGTTCTTACTTAAGGCTCCAGCAGTTTCTCAATAATTTGTTGTGGCCTTTGATTGATTTCTAGAGCCCTGAAACGGTTGCTTTTCACAGTTTTGTTCAGTTTAATATTTGTGTTTTAAGGAGAAGACTTGCCCAACCTCTTCCCACCACCCTTTAGCCCAGTTTTATTGTTTTATAAAAGCATTGGTCCTCAAAGATTAGAAATTAAAACAGTAAAATCAATAACTAGTTCTTTATACCTAGTGGTTTGAATAGCTCTGAATTAAATAGTGGCAACAGGGGGCAGGTCTTTAGACATTAAGTAGCCTTCTGGTTCATGTGGCTTACTAGTTAGTTAATCAGGTAAAAAAAAAATGCTTCTGCCAAAAATCCCCTGTGGGCCTTACCCTTGGATTACTTGAACTGTTTCTTGGGCACCCGAATGTTGAAAATCAAATAAGAGAACTTTTAAATAGAACCCATAGCAGATATTTGGGAACCTATTAGGTTCATGATATGAATTTATAGTGGAATAATTATGTATAACTTTTTATCTTTCCTGACTGATGTCTGAATTTAGCACTAGATAAAAGAAAACCAACTCTGGGGGTAATCCAAGGTTGGAAATAGGTTTAGTTCTGATTCCCACAGATTAGTAATGATTCTAATTTTCTCTCTAAATAGTCTTTAGAGACTAGAGAAGGATGAGACCAAAGGATTGCAGTTTTTAAAATTTTAGGAGCCCTGATTTTGGTCAGGTAATCTCTTTCTCTCAAACTTGACTATATCTCAGAATCATCGTGGAAATTAAAAAAAAAATTTTTTTTTTTTGAACCACTAACTCTGGGGACAGTACACTAGACTCTTTTCAACAGTCAGATTTGCTAATATTTTTCTAGACATAAAAACAGTGTTTGCCTGTCAGTGTCTGACTATATTTATCAAGTTACAAAGAGCAAGTTCACAAGTATTGTACTTTTTTTGTTGACTTCATTTTGCACTTTAGTTCTTTCTCTTCCTCTTTTTTCACTTGTGAAAATATTCAGCTACAAAATACTTTATTTGATATTTAAACCTCCGAAACATTAAAATAGCCAACTTAAATTTCAGTTGATCATGCATGAACAGTTTCTCTATCTCAGTACTGTGCTATTGCTTAATTGCTTCACTACTTTTTGTTTTATGTAGAGCTCCCTAAATGTTTCTCTCTTCCTTTCCTCTTCTCTCCCCAACTGTTTTTCATTTCACAAAACTGAAACCCTGTACCCAGTAACTCCCTACTCTCCCTTATCCTAATCCCTGGGAACTACCATCCTACTTTCTGTTTTCCGTTGCTGTGAATTTGACTACTCTTGATAACTCATTACAAGTGGAATCATATAGTATTTGCCCTTTTATGACTGGCTTATTGCACCATGGATAATGTGTTCAGTGTTAATCCATGTTGTAGCATGTGTCAGAATTTCCTTCCTTTTTAAAGCTGAATAATATTCCATCGTGTGTATTACCACATTTGGTTTATTTATCTGTGGATGGGCACTCGGGTTATTTCCACTTTCTGACTCTTGTAAATAACAGTGCTATGAACATGGGTGTAGAGATATCTTTTGAAACCCCTGCTCTCACTTCTTTTGGGTTTATGGCCAGAAGTGGAATTTCTGGATTAATGGTAATTCTGTTTGATTTTGTGAGGAACTGCCATTTTGTTTTCGGTAGCAGATGTACCATTTTGTATTCCTACCAGCAGTACACAGGGTTCTAGTTTGTTTACATCTTCTCCAACACTTGCTGTTTTCTGTTTGTCTGCTTTTTAAATAGCTATCCTAATGGATGTGAGGACTTCTTTTTAAAGAGAAGAGCTACAACCTGTTGTTATTTAAAAATTTTTATTTTTTTTATTTTATTTTTTTTAAAGATTTTATTTATTTGACACAGAGAGAGAGATTACAAGTAGGCAGAGAGGCAGTTAGAGAGAGAGGAGAGAGGAGGAAGCAGGATCCCTGCCGAGCAGAGAGCCCGATGTGGGCCTCGATCCCAGGACCCTGGGATCATGACCTGAGCCGAAGGCAGCGGCTTTAACCCACTGAGCCACCCAGGCGCCCTAAAAATTTTTATGAAAAAACAATTTTTTAATGGAACACTTCATGTCATCCTTGCGTGGGGGCCATGCCAATCTTCTCTTTACCATTCCAGTTTTAGTCTATGTGCTACTGATGTGAGCACTACAAACTTATTTTTATTTATTTTTTATTTTTTTATTTTTTTATTTTTTTAATTTATTTATTTGACAGAGAGAGAGAGAGATCACAAGTAGGCAGAGAGGCAGGCAGAGAGAGAGGAGGAAGCAGGCTCCCTGCCGAGCAGAGAGCCCGATGTGGGCCTCGATCCCAGGACCCTGAGATCATGACCTGAGCCGAAGGCAGAGGCTTTAAACCGCTGAGCCACCCAGGTGCCCTACAAACTTATTTTTATAAAGTCATCGAATTTTTAAATTTAAAGCAACCTTGATAACTGTCAGAACTGACCTCTTTATTCTTTGTGCCTCCTACCTCATCCGTGATACCTACAAACATTCACTGTACGCCTGTCTTTCTTTCCCTATTAGACCCTGAGCCTGTTGTGATAATAACTGGGTTTTATTCTTGTCTTTCCAACAACTAGCTCATAACTTTGGTACACTATAGATTGTCTAGAAACAAATTATGTTAGTTTATAATTTTAAAAATTAAAAAAATTTTTTACACACAAAAAACAAAAATTTTAAAAATTCAGATTTTTTCAAATTAATGTTTTAATTGAAGTATAGTTGACACACATTGTTACATTAGTTTCAGGTGTACAACATAGTGATTTGAAAGCTATATATAATGCTATATGTTCACCACAGGTGAAGCTACCATCTGTCACCATCTTCAAATGGGGAGATTATCCTGGATAATCCAGGTGAGCCCTAAATGGCCGTCATAAGTATCCTTATAAGGGGGAGGGCGAAGGAGATTTCACATAGGAAAGAGGGCATTACAACTATGAGGGCAGAGACTGGGGTGATATGGCAAGTCAAGGAGTGCTGACACCTACCAGCAATTGGAAAAAGGCAAGGAACAGATTCTCCTCTAGAGCTTTCAGAGGGCGTGTGGCCTTGGCATTTCCTTGATTTCAGCCCAGTGAAACTGGTTTTGGACTTCTAGGTTTTAGAACTATGACAGAAAACATTTCTATTGTTCAAGCCATGAAGTTTGGGGTAATTTGTTATAACAGCCATGGGAAACTAATACAGAACCAAAGCAAGTCTTTGGGCCTAAAAAGTTCATTGTTCTCAGCCACATTCTTTTCATCGAAAGTCATTTACTCACTCTTAATATACTTTTTTAGTGTCATTTCTTTTTAGGAATTCAATGAAGAGAACATTTTATTTTAGGCTCTAGCTGACTGTAATACAAAAGGTAATTGGGAGTAATTGGCCACATATTTCTCTTTTTTCTCTCCTTTTAGGGGTAAATATCTAATATATCTAAAATATCTAATATAAAGATGGGAAACAAGTAGGTAAATGTGGTTTATCTTTCTACCCTGGGCAACTAAAAAAATAGGTTATTCTTAGAACCAATTTAAGTTGTTTTCTTACACTGCTCATTTATGTGCTTACTACAAAAAAAAAATCACATTTTTCAAATGTGTATTTTTTCCAAAATTAGTCCAGAAGGGTTTGTTTGGTGCGTGCAAAAATCCATTAGACCAAAGACAGGGAAAGTAAACATTTTGAAGGGAGAATAACATGGACAGGCAATTACTTGGGTGAAAAATAGGATAGAGCAGTTGAAAAGCTGAATGGTGACAAATTCCTGGAGCCAAGAGGACAGTGATTGATGTTCAGGGCCTTCTGGGGTGTGAGTGGGGACTAGTGACCATCCCCCCTTGCTCTAGCATAGGACCCTAAGAGACTGGATCCCCGTAGTAAAGATGAATGGAAATAGACTTACCTTTGTAGGAATTGTAACTTAGTTTCAAATTATTTCAATACCTGAAATTGGTTTGAGATAATATAGGTGCCCTAGTACAAGTAAACACATCCTCTCTGGAAATCCTCACAGATTACTTTCATTATCCATTTTTTAAATAGGTCGTCTAGTACACCATAAAAAATAATCAGAAACATGAAAGGATGAAACGATAAGAATGCGGAACAAGAAGCGTTAGACAATAGAGCAAACACATAGGAGAGCCGAATATCGGAGTTAGCAGACTCAAAGTAACTATTCTTCAGAAAATAAAATAACTGTTCTTAAGAGGTTCAAGGAAAGAAAGACAACTTGGGGAAATTCAACAGATAACTGGAAAACGATTTAGTAATGCATATTTTAGACCTGAAAAATACAGTAATTGAAACTATGAACTCAGTGTATGGTTTTAAAAACAGGGGCGCCTAGGTGGCTCAGTTGGTTAAGGATCTGCCTTTGGCTCGGGTTGTAATCCTGGGATCCTGGGATCGAGCCTTCCATTGGGCTCCCTGCTCAGCAGGGGAGTCTGCTTGCCCCTCTCCCTCTGCTGTCCCCCCGGTCGTGCTCTCTCTGTGTCAGGTAAATAAATAAAATCTTAAAACAAACAAAACAATTTTGAAAGGATCACTGTCAGACCTAGAGCGAACTTCTCATCAATAGAAGTCAGAGGACAATGGGATGATGTCTTTAAAGGTCTGAATAAAAATAACTGCCAGGGGCGCCTGGATGGCTCAGTTGTTAAGGGGCTGCCTTCGGCGCAGGTCACGATCCCAGGGTTCCGGGATCGAGCCCCACATCAGGCTCCTTGCTTGGTGAGGAGCCTGCTTCTCCTTTTGCCTGCCACTCCCCGTGCTTGTACTCTCATGCTCGCTCGCGTTCTCTCTGGCAAATAAATAAATAACATCTTCAAAAAAATTAGAAGGGGCATAAGTTCCCTTGCTTTATCAAGGAAGAGGGATAAAACTGGCAGTTAATACTAGAATTTTGCAAATCAAAAATAGATGTTATAATCTCGATGGTAGCTATTAAAAGAATAGTCACTACATGCTGTGACATGGATAAACCTTAAGAACATTATGCTAAGTGAAATAAGCCAGTCATAAAAATACAAATACATGATTCCACTTATAGAAAGTATCTTCAGTAGTCAAAATCACAAAGAAGAATGGTGATTTTTAGGAGTTGGGGGCTTGGGGGTATAATGGGTTATGAGGAGTTGTTTAATAGATACAGAGTTTTTGTTTTGTACGATGAAAAAGTTCTGGAGAGTAGTTGTATAATAATGTGAATATACTTAACACTATTAAACTACATACACTTAGAAATGGTTAAGATGGTAAGTTTATGCAGTGCTTTTTTTTTTTTTACCAGAATAAAAAAAGAATTAGAGACTAAACAAAAGAAAACCTTTGTGTGGATATATTAATATTCAGCCAAAGTAGAGTTTAAGGCCAAAAAGCATGATTAGGGATAAAGGAGGGGTACTTCATAGTGATAAACCATTTAATTTAATAAAAAAATAATTTTAATAACAGATTTAGATTTAAAAATTTTTTTTTTTTTAATTTTTTTTTAGAGCAAGAGAGAGAAAGAAAGCACAAGCAGAGGAAGGGGCAGAGGGGGAGGGAGAAGCAGACTCTCTGTGGAGCAGGGAGCCCGATCTGGGACTTGATCCCAGGATACTGAGATCAGGACCCTAGCCAAAAGCAGACGCTTAACCAACTGAGCCACCCAGGCACCCCTCTAATAACATTTAAAACAAAGATTTACAGAATTAAAAGGAGAGAAATACATAATTATAGTAGGAGATTTTAATACAGATCTCTCAGTAACTGATAAAACAATTAGATGAAGAATTAATAAGGCTATAAAATATTTGATATGACTAGCAAATATGATGCAATTGTCATAATTAGAATAGTATATCCAACAACTAAGTATATATATGTTTATTACTTCTTCTTCTTTTTTTTTAAAGTAGACTCCATGCCCAGCATGGAGCCCACTGAGGGCCTTGAACTCATGACCCTAAGATCAAGACCTGACCTGAGATGAGGAGTTGGATGCCCAACTGACTGAGCCACTCAGACACCCCTGTTTATTACTTTTAAGTGCATCTAAAATATTTTCAAAAATTAACTATATACTGGGCCATAAAGCAAATTTCCACCATTTTTAGAGAATGAAAATTATACAGATTTTTATTTGACCGCAGTGCATTTAAGCTAGTTATCCAAGAGTTAACTAGAAAATCTCCAAATATTTGGGTATTAAGAATATATGTCTAACAGTTGGATTAAAAATCAAAATAGAAATTAGGAAATATTTTAAATAGAACAATAATAGAAATATATACCTACGAACTTATAACGTGCAGCCGAAACCATGTTTAGAGGGATTTTTAAAGCTTTTTAGCTTTAAAGATATATAGAGAAAAAGAAGATAGCCTGTGAATCAATGAGCTAATTTCTAAGGAGGTTAGGGAAAAAAACAGAAAATTAAATCCCCCAAAAAATGTAGAAGAGAGGAAATAAAATGATTCTTAAATAGCGGGATTCCAGTATTTATGATATTCTTCCCTTTTCCTTGCTTTATTGTAGTTGTTAGATCTCCACTTGTCTAGTAGTAGTAAAGCAGAAGAGTTAACTATGTGAGGTGATGAGTGTGTTAATTGTTTTGGTCTTGGTCATTATTCCAACAGTAGATATGTATATCAGCTCATTACATTGTACACTTTAAATATATAATTATATTTGTCAATTATTTCTCAGTAAGTTTGGGAGAAAAAAAGTAATGAAGGAAACATCATGGTCTTGTTTTCTGGTCTTAAAGGAAAAGGTCTAAGCATTCACCATTACATTGATGTTTGCTGTATGATTTTTGTAGATACCCTACCTAGGAAACCCACAGAATGTAAACTATTAGAATTAGTGATTTTAACAATGTCACTGGATATAAAATCATTCTACAAAAATCAGTCACACCTACTTATACCAGCAGTAAGTCATTAGAAAATGAAATTTAAAAACAGATGCCATTTACAATTGTACCGAAAGTATAACACAGAAATAAATTCAATGAGAGGTATGTGAAAACACTATTAAAAATGATAAAGCGTCACTGGAAGAAATGAAAGAACACTTAAAGGGTATACCATATCATGGGTCAGAAGACTCAATATTTTGAAGACAACTGTCCTCCAAAATGGATTTATAGATTTTTTTTTTTTTTGACAGAGAGATCAGATCATAAGTAGACAGAGAGGCAGGCAGAGAGAGAGGAGGAAGCAGGCTCCCCACTGAGCAGGGAGCCTGATGCGGTGCTGATCCCAAGACCCTGGGGTCATGACCTGAGTGGAAGGCAGAGGCTTTAACCCACTGAGCCACCCAGGTGCCCTGAGCTGAAGAATTCTTAACAGAGTGGTCAGAAAACTTGCTGAATTCAATACCAAGACTTATCATAAAGCTACAGTAATTAAGATAATATGGTATTCTCATAAGATTGAAATATAGACAAATGAAGCAGAGAGGCCAGAAACAGAGCTATTCATATATGGAGATTTTATTTACCTTAAAGGTAGTACTGCAGGGCTTTGAGGAAAAGGTGATCTTTTTTCCCTTAGAAATCCATATGGAGGGGCACCTGGGTGGCTCAGTAATAGTCCTTTATCAGATGTCTTTTGCAAATATTTTCTCCTAGTCTGTGGCTTGTCTTTTCATTCTCTTGACAGTGTCTTTTGCAGAGCAGGAAGTTTTAATTTTAATGAAATCCAGTTTATCAATTCTTCCTTGTGTGGATTGTGCCTTTGATGTTGCATCTAAAAAGTCATTGCAAAACCCAAGGATATCTAGATTTTATCCTGTTATCTTACCAAAGTTCTATAGTTTTGCAGTTTACACTTAGGTCTGTGATCCATTTGGTGTTAATTTCTGAGAATTTTATTTCGATTCATTTTTTGCATGTGGATGTCTGGTTGTTCTAGCGGCATTGTTGTCAAGAACTTCTTATATGCATTGTATTGCCTTTGTTCCTTGGCCAAGATCAGTTACCTTAAATCTATGTGAGTCTATTTCTTGGCTATTATGTTCCATTGATTTTTTTTTGTCTATTTTTTTTCACCAATACTACACTGCCTTGATTAGTGTAGTTTTATAATATGTCTTGAATTCATGTAGTGTCAGTTCTTCAAAATTGTTCTTCTTCAATATTGTATTGGCTATTCTGTGTCTTTTGTCTCTCCATATACATTTTCGGATCACTTTGTCGATATCCAAAAATAAGTTGGTGGAATTTTGGTTGGGATTGCATTACTCTATAGACTAAGTTGGGAGGAACTGACATCTTGACAATACTGAGTCTTTCTATCTACAAACATAGAATGTCTCTCATTTATTTAGTGCTTTCCTTTTTTTCTCAGAGTTTTATAGTTTTCCTCATAGGTTTTATGCATATTTTGTTAGATTTATACGTAAGTATTTCATTTTGGGGAGTGCTAATGTAAATGATATTATGTTTTTCATTTCAAATTCAAAACACTTCTTCATTGTTTTTATATGGGAAAGTGATTGACTTTTGTATATTAAGCTTATATCCTGCAACCTTGCTATAATCACTTAAAAGTTCCAGGAGTTTTTAATAACATTTAAAAAAATTTGTTATTGAAATTTTTAAGCTTATAAAAAAGTACTCATAGCTCAGGTCCAATAATTAACAACAAGTAGCCTATCTTTTTTGTCTATACTTCTATCCACCCCCAGTGGATTATTTTGAAGCAAGTTTCTGACATCATCTCAGGGAAAAAGTTTTGTTTTGTTTTTAAGATTTTATTTATTTGTCAGAGAGAGAGAAAGAGAGCTCACAAGCAGGAGGAGCAGCAGGCAAAGGGAGAAGTAGGCTCCCTGTTGAACAAGGAGCCTGATGCAACACTCGATCCCAGGACCCTGGGATCACGATCTGAGGTGAAGGCCGACACTTAACCAACTGAGCCACCCAAGCATCCCAGGAAAAGAGTTTTTAAGTAGACATAAAGACCACTAATCATAAAGGAGAAAAATTAATATCAATGCAGTATTACATTAAAATTAAAAACTAGGGATGCCTGGGTGGCTCGGTTGGTTAAGCATCTGCCTTCAGCTCAGGTCATGACCCCAGGGTCCTGGGATCGAGTCCTGCATTGGGCTCTGTGCTCAACAGGAAGCTTGCTTCTCCTCTGCCCCTCCCCCTGCTTGTGTACATGCTCATTCTCTTTCTCTGACAAATAAATAAAATCTTTAAAAAAAATTACCAATTTCTATTCATTAAAAGGTACAATTAAGAGAGTTAACAGGCAAGTCACAGAAAGGGAGAAAAAATTTGTACCACGTTTAAATGATAGAGAACTACTACTACAGATCAATAAGAAAAAAACAATTCTCCCTCCAAAAACTGGTCAAGAGTAGGAAAGAGAATAATGAAATGGCAAATAACGTACTGTAAAGGCACTCAGTCTCTTTACAAATAAGTGAAATGCGAATTGAAACAATGAGATACTATTACTGTTGCACTGGAATAGCTAAAATTCAAAAGATTAGCAATACCAAGAGTGTGAGTATATGGAGTAAGAGAAACTTTCAAAAACTGCTAATGGAAGTTTAAACTGGTACAGCTACTTGGAGAAGCTATTTGACATATGTGCTAGAATTGAAGATACGCATACCTTACGACTTAGTTTTGTTTTTGAATATTCAATAGAAATGCATTCCCAGGTATACCAGGAGATTTGTACAAGAATATTCACAACAGCATTGTTTGTATTGGCCAAAAACTATAAGCAACCCAACTGTCCATCATTTGTCTAGTAGAAAGTCCAGTTGTTCATCATTTGTCCATCAGTTGTCTAGCAGAATAAACAGTGACATAATCATACAATGAAATATTATTCAAGAAAAATGAACAAACTACATTTCCTGGCAAAAATATGCATGAATCTTACAAACACAGTATTGAGCAAAACAATCCGTGCACCAGAAATAAAATATATACAGAATTATTATTCCTTTTGTAATAAGATAAAAGTACAACTCTACCAAAATATTTAGGTA
>LNAC01000053.1:1516263-1571789 GCA_002007465.1 Ailurus styani
TAAATAAATAAATAAATGTGTTATTTAGTTAACATATGTCTTACCTCCACAAGTGTAACAGTTAAAAGCTAGTATCTGCCTTATGGTAATTGTAACAATTGTTTGGAAATAGAAATATTTATAATCAAAGTAGATAACTGATACATAATTTTTCCAGTTTAAGAAAGCAGAAGCACACAGATTTCTTACTTGCATGAAGGCTAATGAGTAAAGAGTGACAGATTTTGCAGTGCTGTGGTTTTATGAGACAGGGTTGTTTTCTTAGAGATAGATTATGCAATTAGGATTACTTGTTCATTTGAAGTACAGGGATTGGGATGGGCTGGAAAGGAAAGATATTCACTGTTGTACAGTGCTAGAAGGAACATCCAAAGCAAGGTCTTTTACAATGACAAAAGAATTATCTCTCAGATCTAACTGAAATTCTCCTACATATGAAATTAAATACACTGTTTAAAAAATTATTTCCTTCTCACTCTCCTTCAGATTCTCAGGAATTCTACCAGCTAATCTGTACTGAGCTTAGTAATTAAAAATTTCTTTGACTTTTAAATATCATAGTTCTTAAATATTTTAATTTCATCGACTTAACTGGAATTGAGTTTCTTTACTAAGATAGCTGGTAGAATTCTTTTTTTTTTTTTTTAAGATTTTATTTATTTATTTGACAGTGCAAACAGGGAGAGTGGCAAGTGGAGGGAGAGGGAGAAGCAGGCTCCCCGCTGAGCAGGGAGACCGACGGGACGCTCTATCCCGGGACCCTGGGATCATGACCTAAGCCAAAGGCAGACGCTTAACCAAGTGAACCACCCAGGCACCCCAAGCTGGTAGAATTCTTGAGAATTGGAAGGACAGTGAGGAGTAGAACTAAGTTGTTTTTTTTTTAATGGTACATTCAGTTCACCCAATCCATCTTAAGCCTAAAACTATGGCATATATTATATAATATACAGGAATTAACAATCTCATTAAATAGAGAAATTTTATTGAAATCTAAAAATGAGAGTTTGGGGCACCTGGGTGGTTCAGTGGGTTAAAGCCTCTGCCTTTGGCTCAGGTCATGATCTCAGTGTCCTGGCATTGAGCCCCACATTGGGCTCTCTGCTCAGCAGGGAGCCTGCTTCCTTGTCTCTCTCTGCCTCTCTGCCTACTTGTGATCTCTCTCTCTGTCAGATAAATAAATAAAATCTTTAAAAAAAACTTAAAAAAATAAAAATGAGGGTTTGACTTGTAAGAGAGACAGAAAATAGCTGTTGGTATCTAAAACTGTGTTTTACTTCAGACTTAAGTGACCAGCTCACCAGAGACATTTTATAAGACTTGATTCATTTGCAGACTGATTTTCTGGTTTTTAGATTATCCAGAATCCTTGCTTTCTCTTTTTTCTCCTGTTTTTACTGACTGTTCATCTTTTAACCACATCACAATTTATTATTTTCTTTAAAGATTTTATTTATTTATTTTAGAGAGAGAGAAAGAGATAGCATGAGTGGGAGGGGTTGGTGGGGAGGAAGAGAATCTCAAGCAGATTCCACAGTAAGTGCAGAGCCTGCCTTAGGGCTCAATCCCAGGACCATGACATCATGACCTGAGCCGAAACCAAGAGTCGGCTCCCAACCAACTGTGCCACCCAGGTGCTCCACAATTTGTCTTTCCCTTTCCCCAAAAGCAGGGAGAGATTAGCAAGTAGAAACATAAAACTCATGACAGTCTTTCTCACTACTTGGAAATAAAGACTTAACTAAATATTTAATTTTTACTCTATTTTAGTGCCCCATTCTGTTAAAAAGTTTGTAAGTTGGCTGTAAATAGATATCAAAATAATCCTCGTGTGGCTTCATAATTTTTTAAGTAACTTTGAATTCATGTAATTTCTGAAACTATAAACAAGATATTGTTTTTCTTTTTTTTTTAATTTATTTACTCGACAGAGAGAGAGAGAGAGATTACAAGTAGGCAGAAAGGCAGGCAGAGAGAGAGGAGGAAGCAGGCTCCCTGCTGAGCAAGGAGCCCGATGCAGGACTCGATCCCAGGGCCCTGAGATCAAGACCTGAGCTGAAGGCAGAGGCTTTAACCCACTGAGCCACCCAGGCACCCCAAGATATTGTGACTAAGACATTAGTTCAGAGATGATCTAGAATCAGCAAAGAATGTGTAGTGATCTTAGTAATTGAAGATTTATTTGTGTTCTTTTAAAAAAAATATCATATTTCTCAAATGCTTCAATTTTTTTAATTTATGAAATTGAGTTTTTTTCCTGGAAAAGCTGGTAGAATTCCTGAGTATCTGAAGGACAGGAAGGAGTAGGAAATAATTTGTTTAAGGTATGCATTTAATTTCATATGTGGGAGAACTAATTCCAAACTAACCGAAGATGGCAGTGAGACAGAAGAGGTTGGGCATTAAAATCAATATCATTGCCTTCTGGCAATTCTCTAGAGTACATTACTAAAAAGGTTTTTGAAAGGTGGATAGAATTTCCTATCCAATCACTATTCATGGAGGAATTTATTATTTGAACGAGTAAACCTTTTAAACAAGACCCTCAAGAATTCTTGGAACTTAAAAAAAAAGCCCAGTTTAGTCTTGCACTTGATGGAAACCTAGGAAAATCTATTGGTAAGAGTAAGGTAGGCTTCAGTTGCTTATTTGTGTCTTTAATAAAAACCCTGACTTTCCAGCAAGCTCTACCTGGAAAAGTCAAAACTCATTCTAGAAGTTTGGAAATTTCCCAGTATAATTGCTTTGTCTTATAAGAAGAGGCACAACATCCTTTAGAATGTAGTTGAAGAAGCACTCAAAGGGGTAAAGTAAAGAAAAAAATTAATCAGCTGTTAAGACTATGTGACAAATGAAGGAGAATAAGAGGCCACTTCCTTTCATTAAAGACCCACTTAGCAGATAGACTGGTAGTTGAAGTGTGGATTTTTCTGAACATGTAAAACATAGCAGTAGTCATCTGAGATGCCTAGGAAGGCCGATTGATAAAACTGTCTATATCCTTGCAATCTACTGAGAAGATTTTTGTGTTTGGCCATCAGCAACCAAGATGGAAATTTTTTTTTTAAGATTTATTTATTTGTTTGGGCGCCTGGGTGGCTCAGTGGGTTAAAGCCTCTGCTTTCGGCTCAGGTCATGATCTCAGCGTCCCTTCCTCCTCTCCCCGTCTCTCTGCCTGCCTCTGCAGGGAGCCTGCTTCCTCCTCTCCCCGTCTCTCTGCCTGCCTCTCTGCCTACTTGTAATCTCTCTCTCTGTCAAATAAATAAATAAAATCTTTTTTTAAAAAAAGATTTATTTATTTGTTTGAGAGAGAGAGAACATGTGCGCGCGCACACACATACACGCATGAGCCAGGGGAGGGGCAGAGGGAGAGGGAGAAGCAGACTCCCAATTAAGCAGGGAGCCTGACATGGGATTTGATCCCAGCACACTGGGATTGTGACCTGAGTTGAAGGCAGATGCTTAATTGACTGAGCCACGCAGACGCCCTGCACAAATAAATTTTTAAAATTATTTCTGATTACAGACGCCTGGGTGGCTCAGTTGGTTAAGCACCTGCCTTTGGCTCAGGTCATGATCCCAGGATCCTGGGATCAGGCCCCACGTTGGGCTCTTTACTTGGCGGGAAGCCTGTTTCTCCCTCTGCCTGCTTCTCCCACTGCGTGTGTTCTCTGTCTCTGTCTCCGTCTCTCTCTTGCTCTCTGACAAATAAAATCTGTTTAAAGAATTTCTGTGGGCGCCTGGGTGGCTCAGTGGTTAAAGCCTCTGCCTTTGGCTCAGGTCATGATCTCAGGGTCCTGGGATCGAGGCCCGCATCGGGATCCCTGCTTCGGCAGGGAGCCTGCTTCCTCCTCTCTCTCTGCCTGCCTCTCTGCCTATTTATGATCTCTCTCTCTGTCAAATAAATAAATAAAATCTTAAAAAAAAAAATTTCTGATTAAAAAAGATGTTAAGAAAATAGCATTTTTTCTGATGTAAATTTTAAAATGTAGGGATCCCTTACTGGGATTCCAAATTAATTCCTGCAATAAATATTTGGTAAACACCTACCATGAGCCAAGTTAGACATTGAGGTTACACTGGTCAACAAGACATCTATCTATGGTTTCTGCTGTTTCAGAGTTTTATAGTCTACTGCAAGAGACCAGTAAAAAAAAAAATCATCTCAATAGGATAGCAGCTGTGCATTAGATTATTAAATTGCACAGTACGAAATACACATAATAGCCCCCCACAATAAACTACTATGAAATGGAGATTATTAAAAGCTCTACTACTTAGGGTCCTAAAAAGGTTTAGGCGAGCTAATATTATGAACACACCTAAGGCTCTTTGAAAGTACTGAAGTGAATTTAATCTGATAATGAGCAGGCCGTCTACTTAGTTGGAAAAGCCTATCTCCCAGATTCCAGGTTGCTTACAGTAGAAAGAAATACAGAGGGGACTCCAACCCAGGCATGGATTCTTATAGAAGCTATTGAATTTGTATCTTTGAATTTAACAACTAAAAATTATTTTAGATTATTTGTATGTTTTTCCATTAACATAGATGATGGCAAATTATTATACTATCCCTTCTGACAAGTGAAGAAAAAAATGGAATTATAATCCCTCCCAAAATACTTTATTTTACATTGATGAGAAAAATCAGTCATGGTACCATTTTTTACCCAGACTCACGCGGTAAGAAACCTACAGCAGAATCAAGGACAGAGTCCAAGGTTAATGCTGTACAACCTTAGTGCTGAACTCACCCAACATATTAGTTCTCAAGTTGCCATTATTTTGACAGTACCTTAGTATATCACCTTTCTTTTAAGGATCTCAGGTTCTTGTTGTTACTAATTGATACTCCTTACACGTGCATAAAACAAGCTGGATAACAAAATTATTCCTGTTTCACCACGGTCAGAGAGAGGCCATCAAGGTTAGACCCTCCAATTAAATGCAAGTAAGCCCACCGATAAGAAAGCCTAAATGTACAGGTAACCTAAGAAGGGTGACGATCACTTGTCATATTTTCTCAAATTGTATCAACTTCCTCTTAAAAATTAAAAGGTAGACTCGAGAAGAGGTTATGTGCCAATTCTTATAGAAAGGTATCTCATGAACAATTAAATAACCTAAAGTTCTCCTTTAGCCTGAACACAGCTAATCAATACTCAACTGCCTAAAAGAAAATAACCAGTCTCTTGAAATTGTTTTTTCTCATGACAGTTTTGAGAATAATCCACAGATAAAGCACCAATAAAATGACAAGTGGAGTTCAGTTTCTTCACGTGCACTAATGACAAATATGGGGACAGGTTATATTAAATAAATGTGAGTGCAAGGAGAAGAAAGTTACCATCACAGACATGACTAGCTAAAGTTTAGAGTGTATTCACAACTTTGAAACTGAAGAGGTCACCAACTTCAGTGTTCTAGGTCACAGTTTTCTGCCAATTTACCACCTAAGCTTTGAAGAATTGTGACTTTTTTTTTTGTAAGAAAAAAAGATATATATCTAAGATAAAGAAAATGTGCAAATAATGAAGAATCAGGCTTGGCGGGAAGCAAATCCTAGACAGGAAATTTAGAAAAACAACTATGTCAAAATGCCATTTTGTAAGATGTTCAGTATGGGTATAGCCTTCTAGAATGCTAACTGTTTTTTATATTTATTTCTTTAAAAGTTATTTAAGGGGCACCTGGGTGGCTCAGTCATTAAGTGTCTGCCTTCGGCTCAGGTCATGATCCCAGGGTCCTGGGATCGAGTCCTACGTTGGGCTCCCTGCTCGGCAGGAAGCCTGCTTCTCCCTCTCCCATTCCCTCTGCTTGTGTTCCCTCTCTCACTGTGTGTCTCTGTCAATTAAGTAAAATCTTTTAAAAAATAAAATAAATAAAAATATTTAAGGAACTTCCGTCTTGGGGGGCCTGGATGGCTCAGTCAGTTAATCATCTGCCTTTGGCTCAGGTCATGATCCGGGGTCCTTGCTTAGTGGGGAGTCTGCTTCTCCCTGTCCCTCTGCCCCTCCCTCCTGCTTGTGCTCACATACTCTCTCTCTTGCTCTCTCTCTCTCAAATAAATCTTTTTTTTTATTTGCGAGAGTGAGAGAGAGCGTGAGAGGGGAGAAGGTCAGAAGGAGAAGCAGACTCCCCACGGAGCTGGGAGCCTGATGTGGGACTCGATCCCGGGACCCTGGGATCATGACCTGAGCCAAAGGTAGTCGCTTAACCAACTGAGCCACTCAGGCGTCCCTCAAATAAATAAAATCTTAAAGAATTTTTTAAAATTTACTTGTGGTAAAACGTATAAAATTTACCATTTTAACCATTTCTAAATGTACAGTTAAGTGGCATTAAGTATATTCACATTCTGTACAACCATCACCACTGTTCATCTCCACAACTTTTCCATCTTGCTACACTGAAACTCTGTACCTATTAAACAACGACTCACTGTTACTCCTTCCCCCAGCCCCCAGCAACCTCCACCCTACTTTCTCTATTAAATTTGACAATTCTAAGTACATCATATGAATAGAATCATACATTATTTGTCATTTTATGACTTATTTTACTTAGCATGATATTGCCAAAGTTCATCCATATTGTAGCATATGTCAGCATTTCCTTCCTTATTTAATGCTGAGTAATATTCCATTGTGTGTGTGTGCGTGTGTGTGTACATAAACACACATTTTCTTTATCCATCCATCTATTGATGAACACTTAAGAGTTGTTTCTATATCTTGGCTGTTGTGAATAATTCTGCTATAAACATATAAATACTTGTTTAGGTTGCTGCTTTTAGTTCTCTTACGTATATACTCAGAAGTGGAATTGCTTGGTCTTATAATAAGTCTATGTTTACTTATTTAAGGAACCACCAAACAGCAGCTATACCATTTGACATTCCCACCAGCAGTGTATGAAGATTCCAGTTTCTCCACATGCTTGTCAACACTTGTCTTTCTCTCTCTCTCCCTCCCTCTTTTGTTGATGGTCATTCTGATAGGTACGAATTCAATTAGAACTTTTAACCAAATGAATTATAAAACATTCAATACAATATGGTCATCTGGTTAAATTACAGATTATCAACAGAATCAGACTGTGTTTCAAAGTTTGTTAAGATATGTGTATTAAAAAAAGATACAGGTCCAGTTTCAGAGAAGATTTACAGATAGGTGGTCAACCTAGTAGGTATCTACCCCAAAAGATACAAATGTAGTGATCCAAAGGGGCACCTGCACCGCAGTGTTTATAGCAGCAATGTCCATAATAGCCAAACTATGGAAAGAGCCCAGATGTCTATCAACAGATGAATGGATAAAGAAGATGTGATATATTTATACAATGGAATACTATTCAACCATCAAAAAGTGCAATCTTGCCATTTGCAACGACGTGGATGAAACTAGAGGATATTATGCTAAGCCAAATAAGTCAATCAGAAAATTATCATGTGATCTCATTCATGTGGAATTTAAAGAAACTAAACAGGATTATAGGGGAAGAGAGGGGGAAAAAAAGACAAGATGAAGTCAGAGAGGGAGACAAACCAGAAGAGACTCTTTTTTTTTTTTTTTTTTTTTTTTTTTTTTTTTTTTTTTTTTTNGAAGAGAGGGGGAAAAAAAGACAAGATGAAGTCAGAGAGGGAGACAAACCAGAAGAGACTCTTAATCATAGGAAATAAACTGAGAGCCGCTGGTGGGGAGGAGGGGATGAGAGGATGGGGTAACTGAGTGACGGACATTAGAGAGAGCATGTGATGTAATGGGTGCTGGATTTTATATAAGACTGATGAGTCACCGAACTCTTAACTCTAAAACTAATAATGCATTATATGTTAATTAATTGAATTTAAATTAAAATTTTATTGGGAAAAAATAAAAGGTGATCAACATTACTAATCATCAAGGAAATGCAATAGAAACTACCATGAGCTAACACTCACACCTGTTTCTAGAATGGCTATTATCAAAAGACAAGAAATAACAAGTGTTGGGGCACCTGGGTGGCTCAGTCAGTTAAGCATCTGCCTTCGACTCAGGTCATGATCTCAGGGTCCTAGGATTGAGCCCCATGTCAGGCTCCCTGATCATCAGGGAGTCAGCTTCTCTCTCTCTCCCTTTGCCCCGCCCCCTCTCCCTGCTCGTGCTCTCTCTCTCTCTCAAATAAATAAATAAAATCTTAAAGAAAAAATAACAAATGTTGGCTAGGATGTGGAGAGAAGGAAACCCTCACATACTTTTTGTGGGAATGTAAATTGGTATAGCGACTATGGAAAACAGTATGGAAGTTCCTCAAGAAATCAAAAATAGACCTACCACATGATCCAGCAATTCCATTTTTGGGTATTTGTCCCACAGAGACAAAAACACTAACTTAAAAAGATATATGCACTTCCATGTTTATTGCATTGTTATTTACATTAGCCAAGATACCAAAACAGCCGTTAAGCGGCCATAGATGGATGGATGAAGAAAATGTGTACACACACACACACACACACACACACAATGGAATATCACTTGGTCATAAAAAGAAGGAAATCTTCCCGTTTGTGACAATATGGAGGGACCTTGCGGGCATTATGCTAAGTGAATGTCAGAGAAAGATAAATATCTGATGATCTCATTTATATGTGAAATATTAAAAAACAAAACCAAACCAGCTCATAGATACAGAGAACAGATTTGTGGTTACCAGAGAGGAAGGGGGAGTGAAATGGGTAAAGGGGGTCAAAACGTAGACTTCCAGTTACAAAAATAAGAAGTCACGGGGATGTAATACACAGCATGGTGGCTCTAGTTCCTTTGTGTTGCATGTTTGCAAGCTGCTAAGAGAGTGGATCTGAAGAGTTTTTGTCATAAGAAAACAATTTTTATAGCTAGGTATGGTGACAGATGTTACTATAGTTATCGTGGTGATCATTTCACAATATATTTAAATAGTGAACCAGTATATTGTACACCTGAAACTAATAGAGTGTTTTATATACATGTCAATTATACCTCAGTTAAAAAAAAACAAAACTTGTTCAGGTTTGGTTTGACACATGGTATTATCAGACTCAGATATTTCTGTGCCATCCTCAGTGTCTAAAACAACTTTTGTCTGATTTTTGAAGCCAGCGAAAACAATAATGACAAAGCCTGCAGTATTCGCAAATATGTCAGTAATAACTGTAAATAACATACTTTTCCCAAAATGTTCTTAAATGTGTGCTATTTGAAATAATTCCAAGAAACTTCTGAGTTCCTAATAGAGTGAAATAAATGGGAAGAAAGTTCAGATTTCCTGGTATCCTTTATGAGTCTTGTGTGAGAGTGGTATTTAACTGAATTGTTCTTTAAAGATTTATTTCTTGGGAGGCTTGTGTGGCTCAGTCAGTTAAGGGTCTGCCTTCAGCTTAGGTCATGATCCCTGGGTCCTGGGATTGAGCCCCATATGGGCTCCTTGCTCAGTGGGGAGCCAGCTTCTCCCTCTGCCTGCCACTCTCACTGCTTTTTGCGCTCACGCTCTCTGAGACAAACAAATAAAATCTTTAAAAAATATGAAATAAAAAAGATTTATTTCTTGCAGAGTATACACATTCTCTGTCATAGGATAGATATCAAAGGTTGAGATCCTGCCTCATTTCCTACCAGTGGAATTAAGTAAATCTTAGGCTTTCTTTGCTTGAAAAAATAAGAAAATTGTTAAATTACTAAATATTATTGACGGAAACAAAAAATGACTTTATCTATAATGCTGAGAGGCACTTAAGCACCAGTTCATCAAAGCAAGGTTTTTTAATGTACTTGAGTTGTTGGTTTAAGTTAAATGAGGCGATATGGGCTGGTGAGTAGGCAACTTAAGATGTTGAATTATTGCTTTAGTTACCTTTTTAGTGAACATATGATTTAGAGTACAAATATGAAATTTGCTTTTGTGAAATTTGCTGTGTGAGGCTGACCTGTATGCACTGTCTCAGTGACTCTCTTGGTCTCGGCTTCTAGTTGGGTTTGGCCATTAGGCTGGCAGCATAGGCAGGAGATCAGAGGCAGGGAGGAGAGTGAGGTGGTGGTTTTATTTCCCAGTCTTTCCCTGAGGGAGGTCACTGTGGGTTTACCTTGTCCTTTGACCAAATGTCATAGCTGTGGTCCTGTGGCCCTCTCCATACCAGATGAAACAAAGATGAAAGAGCTGGCGTCTCTGGGTTCCAGGAATTGCTTTCTTGCTACACCTCTTTACAACCTCAGAGTAGCAGGGTGCATTGCTATTATTAGCCAAGGGTACTGCACTATATCTTTTGGTTTCCCTCTTCCTTACTAGCACCTTTGAAAATAGTGCCTTTATTGAACTCTCCTCAGATTTCCCAATTTGAGTGTGCTATTTGTTTCCTACTGGGATCCTGACCGCTGTATGTATTTTTAATCATTAATTATCCTAACCGGTATGTGTGCTAGATAAACCCTAATAATACTTATGCTAATTTTGTACTTGGTCTAATCTAATGTGTTGTTAAAGGAAAAAAAATAAAGTGTTAGATGATGTGTAAGAAGCTAGTAATACTAATAGTTCATTTAAATACAGACCCCAAAACAGATAAATGCAGGCCCCAAAATGCTCTTTAGCACTTTTTAAAATTTTTTTAAATTTTTTGACTCTTTAATGAGATTACTGACATCCTTTGAATCATCTCATTGCTCATTAATTTGTCTTTAGGGGAGAGTACTTGTAACATCCAAGTTAAGTCATTTGGCTAACCTGAGGCAATTGAGTAGGTTGCTGGATAGTATTTTGACAATATAGGATTTTCAAAACTGTCTTTTTTCAGTTAATAAAGATAATTGAGAGTTAACCATGTTATGTAGTCATCTGGAAAACTCAGACTTAAACACTGAGTTTGTCTTAAGTGCAACCTAATTTTTAATTTAGGTAACGGTCTGAAAACCGCCAGTATTACAGAGGTTAAATCTAAACTCACAGTTTTGGGTGCCTGGGTGGCTCAGGCAGTTAAGCATCTGCCTTCCGCTCAGGTCATTGAGATGAAGTCCTGCATCAGGCTCCCTGCTCAGTGGGGAGTCTGCTTCTCCCTCTGCCCCTCCCCCTGCTTGTACTCTCTCTCGCTCTGTGCTCTCTCTCAAATAAATAACAATCTTTAAAAAAATAATTCACAGTTATATTGGCAATTGGCAATCATAGTTTCTCTTGGAATAACGTTGCCACGACACATATCGTCTTTTCCACTTTTAGTACCAAATGCTGTTACATTTCTAACTTATGAATTACTAGTCTTCCATAGGAACTAGGAAGTATTTGAAGACCCAGGATTAAGTTGTAAGAGAATCTTTACTTATTACTTTTTAATTGAAATATAGCCGACACACAGTGTTACATTAGTTTCAAGTGTACAACATAGTGATTTGACCAGTTTGTACATTACGCTGTGCTCACCCCGAGTGTAGCTGTCATCTGTCACCATGCAATGCTATTACACTACCATGGACTGTATTCCCTATGCTGTACCTTTTATCCCTGAAAAGAGGCTTTAATTAAAACACATTTATAATAATAGCAAAAGAGTTTGGAAAGTGTACTAGAATATTACTATATTTTTTATACCCCTGTCTTACTCTTTTCTAGCTGCCATAACAGGCTGGGTAGCTTAGAAACAAGAATTTATTTCTCACAGTTAGCAAGGCTGGAAGTCTAAGATCAGAATGCTAGCATGGTCAGGTGAGGGTCCCCTTCTGGGTTGCAGACTACTTCTCATTGCGTGCTCCCACCATGGCAGGGGCTGGAGACCTCTGTGGGGTCTCTTTTATAGAAGCACTAACCCCGTCATGAGGTTTCCAGTCTCATGACCTATTCACCTCTCAAAGGTCCCACTGCTAATACCATTGTATAACACTAACACTTAAGGATTTCAACATACGAATTCAGTGCTGGGTGGTGGCAGGCGGGAGTAGGGGGTGGTTACACAGACATTTAAACCATAGCAACCTCCTTTCTTAAAATTTCTCCTTTTGCTTGCTTTGTTGAAATTCTAACTCCCAAGCTATTCCCAAGTATGGTGCGTGGATCAGCAATGTTGGTACCACTGGAGAGTACAAATCTCAGGCCACAAGCCAAACTACTGAACCAGAATTTTAACCTGAGATTCCCCAAATGATAAGTATCCTCATCAGAACTTGAGAAGTACTCTAACCATTTCCTGCCATTGCATCTCATTAGATTAAAACAAGGTTGCCAAGTGTTAAAGCTGAGGTAATTTATGGATTACATAGTCACAGGTAAAGAAATTGACTAGATTTGCAGATAGCCTTTTCTTTATAAGCGCAAGGAAGCCAAACGTTTGTAACCAGTCACATTGCACTGTTTTCCCATTTCGGGTCATAGTGTTAAGCTCAGGTATACTGCTTTGCTTAAGCATTATGTTGGGGATACAAACATGAATGTATTCAAGGATTTTGATAGTCTAAGAACATGTGTGGTGCAGTCCAGAAGGTGGAAATTAGTTTCATGTGTTGTTATTATTAATAGTGGTACAGAAGCTCTCATATTTACATTTTCAGATTCATTAGTGTTAAATTTCACCTTGGGGAACTATTTACTTGCAACATTTCTAAAGGGCCTTTTAAATTAGGAAGTTAACAAAGATCTCAAGGATTACTGGATAGTCTTATGTAGTTGATGTATTTAGTGTCTTTCTGTAGCTCTTGACAGTTTCTATTAAAATCAAATGTTTTAATTTTATCTCAAGTGTAGTTATCAGTTATATATAGAATGGGATTTACAAAATAGCAACTAAGTTGTTAACTGTTTATGAGAGGAAGGCAGCTGGTATGGCCCTTCCATTTGGGGGATGGATCACGTGTTAGTTTGGGATCATGTTGAATGTATTTTTTCATTTTTATTCTTGCAGATACATCAGGATTCATTTTTGATTTGCAGTCCAATACTGTATTGGCCCAGGGAGGAGCATTTGAGAACATGAAAGAGAAGGTATGATTAGTTACTATGGATAGTAAGCTTGAACGTCAGTAAAATTTAGATGCTAATACAGTCATTGCCCACACAAACTCTTTAAGAAAGTGAAATATGATTTTGTTTGCATAACTAAGATCATAAATATTAGTTAATATTATAACAAGTTTATATATATATGGCTAAGTATGTATCTCATTTGGCAGTGTTCTTTAAGGAATAACCTGAGTAGGATCTTTCCATTCATTTGGAGAGTTCAGAGCAAGGAGAGATATAGACCTTCCAAGTAATACTCCTCTGGAAGAAAACCAGGTTTTTTAGTAATATAACCCTTAATTAGTTTTATTGAGAAAAACATAAACGCTTGATGTGCTTTCTCTGTTTCATTAAGAAAAGTATATTGTTGGTTATGGATACAGATGTACTCTATTGGTTGAATAATATATACACTTTCACATTTTAAGTTATCAGAATTTTGCTTTTATCACTGAATCTGTAAGTTTTGCCTAAAGTCCATTTTACAGTGATCAGTACTAAGTTTTTTGCTCATCTCAAAAATGTATATTACAGATTAGCCCTCTTTGGATTATACATTATATACCTTCCCACTTTGTATGGTTTTAAACCTTATCATTGTTCAGGTAAGCCTGAAACAAAAAAAGGGTAGAATGATATAAAAGCAAGTATACTAAAGAAGACTTAGGTTCTAATACAGACTCTGCTTATTACTTAGACAAAATACTCTATTTCTCTTCATATATAAAAGTACTTCCTTTTTAAGCAGTATGGCTGACTAAAGAACCTAGAAACATTCCTGTTATAAAATATCTAGAAATACAGAATGAAAAATAATGTACATCATTTAAAATACATACTGTAACACAAAAAGTAAAGGATATCTCTAGGAACCAAAAATATAGAGAACAGGGCGCCTGGGTGGCTCAGTGGGTTAAAGCCTCTGCTTTCGGCTCAAGTCATGATCTCAGGGTCCTGGGATCGAGGCCCGCGTCGGGCTCCCTGCTCAGCAGGGAGCCTGCTTCCCCCTCTCTCTCTCTGCCTGCCTCTCTGCCTCCTTGTGATCTCTCTCCCTCTTTGAAGTAAATAAATAAAATCTTTAAAAAATATATATAGAGGGCACCTGGGTGGCTCAGTGGGTTAAAGCCTCTGCTTTCAGCCCAGGTCATGATCTCGGGGTCCTGGGATCGAGGCCCGCATCGGGCTCTCTGCTCAGCAGGGAGCCTGCTTTCCCCTCTCTCTCTGCCTGCCTCTCTGCCTCCTTGTGATCTCTCTCCCTCTGTGAAATTAAAAAAAAAAAAAAATCTTTAAAAAAAAATATATATATATATAGAGAGAGAACATTAAAAACCAGAGTGGTAAGCCTGAGCTAGGTAACTCTGATGTGTTTTGCCAGTCTCAATAAAAATTGGGTTTTACCACAGGACCCTGAAGCCCAAGGCTTGTCCTGGGTTAGGATTTAGGGCTAAGGTCTTATATAAAGTTGAGATCCTAAAAATATTTCACCTTCAGGGAAAGGGTGAACTGGAACAAATCTTCCCACTGACTTCTGAACACAGTATTCTTCTGTACGTGTTTAGAGGGATATTTTATCTTTTATTTATTTATTTTTCTTGAACATCAATTTATTCATTTTCAACTAGGCATCTGTATCTTCCTTAGGACTTAAAGATTTTTCTTCAGGTATTGTTGTGCATATTTGATTTTTTGTTTGTTTTTCTATTAATATATAATGTATTATTTGTTTCAGGGGTACAGGTCTGTGAATTATCAGTCTTACACAATTCATAGCACTCACCATAGCATATACCCTCCCCAATGTCCAAAACCCAGCCACCCTATCCCAACCCCCTCACCCCCCAGCAACTCTCAGTTTGTTTGCTGAGAGTAAGAGTCTCTTATGGTTTGTCTCCCTCCTGGTCCTATCTTGTTTCATTTTTCCCTCCCTTTCCCCCAAGAACCCCCGCCCTGCCTCTCAAATTATGCTAAGCGAAATAAGTCAATCAGAGAAAGACATTTATCATATGATCTCTCTCATATGAGGAGTTTTAGAGGGATATTTTAAAAGGCAAAAAGAATTGCAAATCTTTAATTGTATTCAGTGTTTTATCATTAGTAATATTATATTATAGTTTATTAGTAATATTTTTTTGAATATTATAGGATAAAGCAAATTAGTAAAAAGTTAGTGCACAGAAAAGGGATACATGTTTAAAATTATATAAGAAAAAGCCTTTTATTTTTATTTTTATTTTTTATTTATTTTTTTTTTTTTAAGATTTTATTTATTTATTTGACAGAGAGAGAGAGATCACAAGTAGGTAGAGAGGCAGGCAGAGAGAGAGGAGGAAGCAGGCTCCCTGCCGAGCAGAGAGCCCGATGCGGGCCTCGATCCCAGGACCCTGATATCATGACCTGAGCCGAAGGCAGAGGCTTTAACCCACTGAGCCACCCAGGCGCCCTAAGAAAAAGCCTTTTAATGTTATATTTGAATTGAAGATGTTATTATGAACTCATGTTGTAAAAAACAAAATTTCCTAGCTCTGTCCACTGGAAAAAACCTGGAAATAATGAGTGCCCAGTAACAATAAACACACCCAGCACTTAGATCTTGTTTCTAAGTCCTACTCCCAGCCAAAAAGAGCCCTTACAAGAATTCATCAAGGTTGCTGGATATTAAATTGATATACAAAAATGAAAACAGAATATATAGTTATTCTCAAATCACCCAGAACAGAGCTGGGTGGGGGAGAATGGGTGAAACAGACAAAAGGTATCAAGAGTACACTTATCTTGATGAGCACTAAGAAATGTATAGAATCGTTGAATCATTGTATTGTAATTAATACAACACTGTATGTTAATTATACTTGAATTAAAAGGAAAATCTTAAGAATAAACCCAGTAAAATTGGCATATCTACTTTATTTTATTAAAAAAATTTTTTTTATAGAGCATGCATGAACAAGGGAAGGGGTATAGAGAGAAGGAGAAAAAAAAGAGAGAGGGGGAGAGAGAGCCTCCAGCAGACTCCCCACTGAGCAAGAAGCCCTCTGGGAGGGGCTTGATCCCACTACCTGAGACCATAGCCCCATCTGCAATCAAAAGTCCTCCAACTCAGCCCTTCTGAACTACCCAGGCGCCCCTTGGCATTATCTATTCTACAGAACAACTTGGTGTTATATAATGAATTTGTAGATGCCCTAATATTAAAAAATTCTGCTGGTTATACACAATAGAGACATTCTCTTACTCTTCGCAGAAGATGTGATTTTTTTTCTTTCTTAATTGCTTACAATGTGATAAACATTGTTTTAAGCACTGAAGATTCAACAGGAAATAAGCATAGGGAGTGTTCATTCCAGCATTTTTCGTAATAGCCAAACGTTGCAAACAGTGTAAGTGGCCATCAACAGGAGAATAAATAAATCGACTATGTTCGTACAATGGAAATGTTATGTAGCAGTTAAAATAAATAAGAGATGCACTTATCAATGCACAAAACAATCTAAAACAACAATGTTATGTGAAAAAAGCAAATTGAATATAGATATGTATGATATGATATTTAGGTAAAGCAAAAATAGTATATATTACCTGTGGATATATACATCATAAAACTGCAAAAACCTGTATGAAGATAATACCCGATTCAAGGCAGAAATCTCTGCGAAGAAGAGGGGGGTAAAATTTATGAGGGACTTCATGGGGGCTTCAGTTGCCATCTCTTTGTACTAAACCGACTATCATGGAGTGAGTGTTCGTTACAGTTTATAGTAACTTAAATTGTAGTGTTATTACGTAATTCAATGTTATGAAGTTAAAATGTTTTGAAAAATACTACTGAAAAGTGTAAGTTGTTACTGTTGGTGGTTCATTAAGCTTTCTACCTTTCTCCACAGTAGGCTAAGATGAGGAAATACTGATGCTAAGTTAATACCTGGTATCTAATTAAACCACCCTTTCTTGAAATAAAATCTAGCACTTACCTTCTATTTCTAGAAATGTTCTGCTTTTCTACGTTTTGAGATTAATTTTTTGTGTGCTGTTATCACTCCTCTGTTAATCATTCCTGGTGAGATGGTTACACGCACTCTCACTGACATTAGGGAGTGATACATACCATTTTTTCCGTTACTCTCTGTAATAGGCATCAGTTGCCAACTGACGAACTGATGCTAGAGTTAAATGATCCTGTCGTCTTTTCCAGATAAATGCGGTGCGTGCAATAGTTCCCAGTAAGAGCAATAATGAAATCATCCTGGTTTTGCAGCACTTTGATAATTGTGTGGACAAAACAGTACAAGCATTCATGGAAGGTAATCCTTGTTCAGTTTTTAAGTAGTTTGTATTTGTTTGAATAAAAGTTGCTTCAGACTTCTGTAACTCATTCAGCAATCTGGTGTTTCATAGATGGTATAGCAGACCCCATGATAACATGGCTTTTTTTTTTTTAAAGATACCTCTTAAAGATACCTCTTTCAGCCCTAGAAGTAGTTCATTCATAAGCTGTATGATTTCTTAGAATAAGACACAAGCTGAGAAAACTCCATCATTTTACTCAGAATATTTTCTGTTGGTTTTAAGAACAAATTGTGTGGCTAATGATATAAGGGACTTGACTGGAATTGGGTTGAATAAGAATTTAAGAAACTCCTAATGACAAACCAGTGATCCAGCTCAGCAAACAGATGAAAAATTCAAGGGTTTGACATTCTCTTCCAGGCTCCTATACTATTTAGTTAGGTTCCTGTAAGTGATTCAAATGTAAGGGTTTCAGTTTCCTTATCTAAATAGTGCGTGTGTGTGTGTGCGTGTGTGTGTGTGTGTGTGTGTGTGTGTGTGTAAGATTTTATTTATTTATTTAACAGAGAGAGAGTACAAGCAGGGGGGCGGGGGAAGTGGCAGGGAGAGGGAGAAGCAGGCTCCCAACGAGCAGAGAGCCCCATGCGGGGCTCGATCCCAGCACCCTGGGATCATGACCTGAGCCGAAGGCAGATATACGTAACCGACTGAGCCACCCGGGCGCTCCAGTTTCCTTATCTAACATATAGAAGAATGGCGTGTTTAGCCAAGTTTTCAGTTTCTATAAACTCTCTAGTTGAGTGTTTTATAAACTTCTTTCCACATAACTTGTTTTGAGAAAAATTTTGCCTGCAGCTATTGCTTCATTGAACAGCACCAAATTAGGTCTTCCTGTTTCTATTCTTCTGAATTTGTCAGTGTATAAGAAACAGACCCAAATATTGTAAGGTTTTTCTTTATCATCATGTTTTCTTTATAATGTTGGTATTTGGGTCTAGGGTGAGTATAGCTCTGTCTAAAACAAAATAGCCTTGGGGCGCCTGGGTGCCTCAGTCGTTAGACATCTGCCTTCAGCTCCAGCTGTGGTCCCACAGTCCGGGGATTGAGCCCCTCATCGGGCTCCCTGCTCAGCGGGAAGCCTGCTTCTCCCTCTCCCAGTCCCATTGCTTGTGTTCCCTCTCTCACTGCGTCTCTCTCTGTCAAATAAATAAATAAAATCTTTAAAAAATAAATAAAAGATAATAATAATAATGAAACTAAAATAAAACAACATAGCCAAGGTGGTATGTGATCTTCTAGAGGGGAGGAGATAGCATATTTGGGCCAAAAGCAGTTATATTTGTGTTTGGTCTACACTCTGTAAATAAAAGAGTCTTCAAAACGTTCAGGCTACATTACTCTCTTCTTAGAAGAACTTACTAATAAGGAAAGTATGTAGAGAAGGGGAATCTAAATGAACAGGTATTCCATAAATATAATGTGATTGTCTTATTACATTAGCTCAGAGACTTGAACCTTAACCTTTCCCTATTGGGAACTTTGGAAATTGTCCAGCAGTTACAAAATGCAGGGACACTAATTCTTGGTTGACCAGGCATGTGGTAGGAGAGAAAATCTGTTAATTGGTTTCTTTTACAGGTAGTGCCAGTGAAGTACTTAAAGAATGGACAGTAACAGGCAAGAAAAAGGTAAAAATGAATTAAATGTAAAACCACAATATTGGCATTTATATTATTTAAAAAATGTAAGCCCTGCAAAAATATTTGAAAGAAAAGATTTACATATGCCACTTCACTTCCTCCGGTTTAAAAATGTCCTCAGTGACACTGAAACACAGCTGTGTGTGTAGAGTACCACACAGTCCCTTCCACGTGATTTAAGGCTTGAACTCATGACCCTGAGGTTGAGTCACATGCTCTACGGACTGAGCCAGCCAGGCATCCCTCCGTTCACTCTTCTTCAGTGTTTTTTCTTTCTGTTCCTCAGACTCGACAATTTCCATTCTCCTATCTTCAAGTTCACTGACTTTTTTTTCTTTTGTCTGCTGAAATCTGCCTTTGACTCTCTTTAGTGAATTTTAAAATTTCAGTTATTCTACTCTTCAGCTCCAGTATTTATTAATTTCTTTTAGGTTTTCTGTCTCTTTATTGATTCTTCCATTTTGTTCATACTTTGTTTTCTTGATTTTCTCTACATCTTCTTGCAGTTTTTTGAGCAACTTTAAGACAGTTATTTTAAGTTTTTATTTAAATTGCGGTTAGTTAACATACAGTGTAATACTAGTTTCAGGTGTACAATATAGAGGTGCAACACTTCCATACAACACTCAGTGCTCATCACAAGTGCGCTCCTTCATCCACATCACCTACTTCACCCTTCCCCCGACCCACCTCCCTTCTGGTGACCAGCAGTTTGTTCTCTCTAGTTAAGAGGAAGACAGTTATTTTAGTCTTTAATGTATCTGCCAAACGATCTTCTTAAATTTTTTTTAAAGATTTTATTTATTTATTTGACAGAGAGAGAGATCACAAGTAGGCAGAGAGGCAGGCAGAGAGGAGGAAGCAGGCTCCCCGCCAAGCAGGGAGCCCTATGCGGGCCTCGATCCCAGGACCCTGAGATCATGACCTGAGCTGAAGGCAGAGGCTTTGACCCACTGAGCCACCCAGGCGCCCAAGAGATCTTTTTCGGGGGCAGTTTCTGTTGATTTTTTTTTTTTCCTTTAAATAGACCATACTTATTTTTTGTGTGATTTTTGTGCCTTGGGATTTTTTTGTTGAAAACTGGACATTTGAATCTAACAGTGTGGTACCTTTGGATGTCAGATTCTCCCCCTTCCTCAGGGTTTGCTTACTTTTTGTTATTGTTATTTTTCTGGGGGCACTGCTCTTTCCAGTCCCCTGGAAGTCACTCAGCCAAAGAGAGTGGAGCTTGGAACAATGGGAGGAGGTGCAACAACAATGGATGCCTGCCTCTTTGTCTGCACTTCTGTGATCAAAAGCAGCAATCAGTGATCAGAGCACAGATCCCCAATATTTGGAGGACAGGGTTCTTTACGTCTACCCTGGCTCCCATAATTTGTGCGAGCTGCTCCAAGAACAGGTGCACAGCTGCCTGTCCCCTGAGGGGAACTGCTTCTATACTAGGAGCTGATACTAACTGAAATTAACCACAATTTACTGTCCTGATCTTCACTTGCAAATCGCAAGGCTTCAGTAGACTCCAGAGTTCCAAAACAGTTATATCAGACAGATTCTGCCAGTGTAATTGTTGTCTGGGGAGACAGATTACTGGTGCTTCCTCCTCTGTCATCTTCCTAGAATCCTCTCCAGTGCAGTTTTAATTTATGTCTCTTATTAGACTGAGGTTGCACTTCATTATGTATGTTTCTATCCTATACCATTTTTTTCTATTGGGTTATTGTTTTCTTTGGTTTTTGTTAGAACTCTGTATAAATTTAATTTTTTTGTATATAAGTTGGACATATATTTTCACATTTTAAAATTTGTTTTGACTCTGCTTATGGTAGGTTTTACCATACATAAATTTTTATATTTATGTGTTTGAGTTCATCCAAAGGATTTTACATAGTTATTTTAGTCAGTAGCTGAACATATACAAAAATGTGTTCAATTTCTGGAAGAGCATGAGAAATTGGTAACACTGACTATCTTTGGTAACTAGAGTCACCACTCTGGATTGTGGGGAGTCTTCTTTTTCTTTTCTCTTTTTCAAATCTTTAATAATCATTAGAACAAAAAGAAGAAAAGCAAACCCAAGCCTGCAGCAGAACCGAGTAACAGTATCCCAGATTCCAGTAAATCGGTTTCCATTCAAGAGGAACAGTCTGTGCCTTCTTCAGAGAAAGGTGGTATTAATGGTTACCATGTCAACGGTGCCATCAATGATACTGAGTCTGTGGATTCTCTCAGTGAGGGTATGGAGATACTTTCAATAGATGCCAGAGAATTGGAAGATCCTGAGTCTGCCACACCAGATATGCTGGATAGAATGGGTGAGTTTATTAACGGGTCTTTGAAAAGTTGCATTCTTTTGAAACATACAAGGGCTTCCTGGTTGAGAAAGCAATCAATAAATTACATTCAGTTTTAGTCTTTTACTTTTTAGTTTTTGTTGCCTTTTTTTTTTTTTTAAGATTTTATTTATTTCACAGAGGGAGAGAGATCACAAGGAGGCTGAGAGGCAGGCAGAGAGAGAGAGGGGGAAGCAGGCTCCGCGCTGAGCAGGGAGCCCGATGCGGGCCTCGATCCCAGGACGCTGAGATCATGACCTGAGCCGAAAGCAGAGGCTTTAACCCACTGAGCCACTCAGGCGCCCTTTTTGTTGCCTTTTATATGAAAGAGTCACATTTTATACGGCTGATTCTTGAACAACACGGTTGGATGTGTGGTGGGTTCACTTATATGTAGATTCTTTTTTCAAAAAAATACAACACAGGGCGCCTGGGTGGCTCAGTGGGTTAAAGCCTCTGCTTTCGGCTCAGGTCATGATCTCAGCGTCCTGGGATCGAGGCCCGCATCGGGCTCTCTGCTCAGCAGGGAGCCTGCTTCCTCCTCTCCCTGTCTCTCTGCCTGCCTCTCTGCCTACTTGTAATCTCTCTCTCTCTGTGTCAAATAAATAAATAAAAATCTTTAAAAAAAAAAATACAACACAGTAATGTAAATATATTTTCTCAGTAATGTAAATCTCGGTAGTTTAAAAAATGATTTTCTTAATAACATCTTTTTTCTAGCTTACTTTATTGTAAGAATACAGGATATAATATGTATAAAGTATAAAATATGTGTTTATCAACTGTTTATGTTATTGGTAAGGCTTCTCTGGTCAACAACAGTAGGCTATTAAGTTTTGGGAGAGTCAAAGTTATATATAGAATTTCAACTGTGGGGGCGGGGGGGGCAGTGCCCCAATGCCCATGTTGTTTAAGGGTCAGCTGTTACTATCAAAGGCCAAGATAAAATATAATTTTTATTCCATTGTCTTATTTTAATTTTAGTTTAAGTCCAGTCTTGTAGAAGTCTTCTAATAATCCCTTAGTAGTTAGAGATTACAAAAGGTGACCTTAAGTTTTTTTTAATTGTGGAGTTACTAAGAAAATGATGCTGAGTTGATGTCAGTGGTATTATTCTGAGACTCAACACAGTGAGGAATATATAATAATAACTGTAATCCCATGGCTTTCATGAGAAGTAGACTGTTGGTTTTTATAGTCCCACATTTGTTTTCTAGTGAAGATTTAAGATTAGTGTTAGTTGTAAATTCACATATCTTGCACATTTTTTGTCTTATTAACCATTTTGATGAATGTTGGGAAGATATTGGGAGTATCTTTTATTTTTTTTAAAGATTTATTTATTTGAGAGAGAGGGAGGGAGTGCACACTTAGAAGAGGGGCAGAGAGAAAGGGAAGGAGAGACCAAGCAGACTCTGCGCTGTGCGTGGAGCCCGACATGGGGCTCGATCTCACCACCCTGGAGATCAGGCCCTGAGCCAAAACCAAGAGTCAGATGCTTAACCAGCTGCACCACCCAGGTGCCCTGGGAATATCTCTGTTAAAGTTGTTTTTTAAATTACTTGTTTGCTGATCCACTTCCCCTTGCTTTGTTGCTGCTGGCCTTATTAATGTAATGACAATTTAAGAATTATTCTGTACTTTGATGTTCTTTTATTGATTAGTTCGCTCACACACAAAGACTTACAGAAAGATATAGCACCTATTCTGACCTCAGACAAACCAAAGATAGTCAGTGGGTTCCTTTTTTTTTCCTGATCTGGCTCGGCTCTTATTTCTTCCTAAAATTTTTTAAATTCTTTGTTCCCTGGAACAGTGTAAAACACTTTTTTCCTCAACATAACTTACAGAAGCTATCAGAAATTAGTGCTATTGACTCTCTTCACTTTCTTGTGCCCAGAGTTACCAAGATACAGGGAATGAGTGAATATCTAGCACTGGGTTAGCACAGACTCGTCATCTTCATTCGGCAGCTTAGGGCCGAGCCAGACGCTACTCATAGCCTCATCCAACTGCTTCTGCTCTCGGTTCTATTTTGTCATTGTTTTTGTTCACAGCCTTTAAGAGGCATAGTTTTGCCTGAAACATTTTTACCTTTTTTACTTGTTTATACTTAGGACTGTTTGGTTGATATACCCCTAAATTTTACCCTAAAATACTGGCCTCTTTCTTTGACAGGGTCCCTGCTGGAGAATGGCATCTCTGATTTTGAGCCCAAGTCTTTGACTATGCAGTCAACTCAGAATTCTCAGCAAAATAGGAATGCTGCCAAAACTCTTTCAAGACCTACCAGAGCACCTCAGTTTTCAAACCTGGGGATGGATGATGTTCCACTCTCCTCCACCAACAAAAAGCTAGGTAAGTCAGAAGCCTACCTTTGAGAGAACACAAACTAACAAAAAAATCTGTTTTTGGCTACCGAGGGCAGATTATCTCCTTGTTCCCACAGATAAGGTCTCAAAATGGTAGCAGGTAATATGCTTTCTGTTTTTTAGGCCGCAGCTACCCCTCTCTAACTCCATGTGCACAGTTGGAATTTGATAGTATTTTAGATGTTGTACAGTCTTGTTACAATGACAGGGATCCTTTTAGTGAATGAAAGTTAAACTTTGGGCGCCTGGGTGGCTCAGTGGGTTAAAGCCTCTGCCTTCGGCTCAGGTCATGATCTCAGGGTCCTGGGGTCGAGGCCTGCATCAGGCTCCCTGCTTGGTAGGGAGCCTGCTTCCTCGTCTCTCTCTGCCTGCCTCTCTGCCTACCTGTGATCTGATCTCTCTCTCTGTGTCAAATAAATAAATAAATAAGTAAATCTTTAAAAAAAAAAAAAGTAAGTTAAACTTAATTGGTCAGGATGACTTTTCTGCTAACATTAACTTGTTTGTTTTATTTGCTTTACTGAAACATTTTTGTACTGCTTCCTTCTTTTTTATCTCCTGGTTGACTTAACAGTAAAAAGCTCTGCCATCTCTGACATGACGTATAAAAAAAATATTTTCATTTCTCTTCACAACTTTGTGCTCTTAGTAATATCTGTCAGACTCGAGCTTTAAACAAGATCATTTTCTCTTAAGTAATACTCAGCATTGACTGCTGGTAGCTCTTTGTTTGTTTTTTTTAACTGTAATAATGATTTAAATAGTAATTAAACAGGTAGAGATGATAGTCTGTTTGAGTGTCACACATCTAAGCAAGGGAGGTGGTCCACTCCGCTAAACAAATGAAACATAGAAACGCAAAAGACACTCATAACCTCTAGTGCTTTATTGAATTATTTATTTTCCACGAGCTAAATTTAATTAGTGAAGCTTTCCTTTTAAATCTAACGTAACCCTCAGCTTGGTACAGAAAAGCACTTAAAAAAATATTCAGTCAGGCGCCTGGGTGGCTCAGTGGGTTAAAGCCGCTGCCTTCGGCTCAGGTCATGATCCCAGGGTCCTGGGATCGAGGCCCACATCGGGCTCTCTGCTCAGCAGGGAGCCTGCTTCCTCCTCTCTCCTCTCTCTCTGCCTGCCTCTCTGCCTACTTGTAATCTCTCTCTCTGTGTCAAATGAATAAATAAAATCTTTAAAAAAAAAATTCAGTCAAACAAAAAGAAAAGGATGAGGCTTGAAAGCTTTTAAGTAGATTTGGAAAGAAATCAAGAGGAATTTAAATACAAAATTGAAAATCTGTATCTTGGCACATTAAAAACTTCTTAGATCCATGATTCCACCTATCAATTGTATATATAACTTTGACATTGATGAATATAGACAGGTCAGTAGAACTCTTAGAAACTGGTTAGAATGTGTTGGGAAGGTAAATATATTTCATCTTTATCTACAAATTTGGCTTATCCACATATAATGCTTCAAACTGTGCTACACAGAGAAAATTTTATTAATTTTATCGTGTCTACATGGTGAATTGTATTCTACTGAATCCTGTCACTTAGAGAGTTTTGAAACTTTGGTACCTAATTCAAATACTTATTTTTTTTAGTGTTTTTTCTCACTTTGTTTTATTTCATTTTGGATAGTTTTTGAAGTTTCTGTCTTTAAATTCTTTCATCTTTTTTTTCCAACAGTTTCTAATCTGTTAGTCCCATCCAGTGTATTTTTCATCATAGACATTGTCTTTTCTTCATTTCTAGAGGTTCAGTTGGGCTTTTTAAAAGTATCATCCATGTCTCTCCTTAACATGTTTATGTTTTCCTCTGCCTTCTTGAACATATGGTATCTGATTATATTAGCTGTTTTGATGTCCTTATTTACTCGATTCTACATCTGTGACATTTCTACATCTGCTTCTGTTAGTTGATTTTTCTTTCGGCTATGGGTCATATTTGTGTGCCTCTTTGTATGCCTAATAATTTTTTCTTGGATGCCAGACATGTGAATTTTTCTTTGTTGATTGCTAGATATTTTTGTGTTTTATTTAAGTATTTTTTTTTAAAGATTGTATTTATTTGAGAGGGAGAGCACAGGCAGGGGAAGGGGCAGAGGGAGAAGGAGAAGCAGGTTCCCTGCTGAGCAGGGAGACCGATTCCTGGCTCCATCCCAGGACCCTGAGATCATGACCTGAACTGAAGGCAGACGCTTAACCAACTGAGCCACCTAGGAGCCCTATTTAAGTATTCTTATGATTTGTTCTGGGACTGTTATTTGGTAACAGTTTGAGGCTTGCTTTTAAGCTTTGTTAGGTGGAACTAGAGCAGCCTTTTTTTTTTTTTCTTAAAGATTATTTATTTATTTATTTGACAGAGAGAGATTACAAGTAGGCAGAGAGGCCGGCAGAGAGAGAGGAGGGAGCAGGCTCCCTGCTGAGCCGGGAGACCGATTCCAGGCTCCATCCTAGGACCCTGAGATCATGACCTGAGCCGAAGGCAGAGGCTTTAACCCACTGAGCCACCCAGGTGCCCCTAGAGCAGCCTTTAGAGATAATTTTGCCTCATTACTGAGGGAGTACCCTTCCAAGTGCTCTACTGGTGCCCCATTCTGGCTGGTGTGAACACAAACTGTTGTGGTCTGAGTGAGGTCTGGGGATTGTTCTATCTGTTCCTTTCCATTGGTTCTTTTTCTGGTCTCAGTAGTTTCCTTACACCGATGCATTCAGAATCCTCTGTAGATCTCTGTACAATTTTCTCATCTTCACATGGCTGTCTTCTCTCCAGTATTCTGCCCTTAGAATTCTTTTTTTTTTTTTTTTTAGATTTTATTTATTTATTTCACAGAGGGAGAGAGATCACAAGTAGGCTGAGAGGCAGGCAGAGAGAGAGGAGGAAGCAGTCTCCCTGCTGAACAGGGAGCCCGATGTGAGCCTCGATCCCAGGCCCCTGGGATCATGACCTGAGCCGAAGNATCGTGACCTGAGCCGAAGGCAGAGGCTTTAACCCACTGAGCCACCCAGGCGCCCTGCCCTTAGAATTCTTGCCACCTTGGCCTCCCCTCAGTCCTGTCACCTCAATTCAGGATTAGGGTTTCTCTTCCTTGTGCTGCAGCCTCAAAACTCTTATGGCAGTAAGTTGGGGCAGTCAGGGGCCTCACTTCGTTTCTGTTTTCTCAGGGAAGAAGTACTGGCTAATGTCTGCTTTATGAAAACCAAGTTTCATGTGTTTCGTCTGTGTGTATGTGTTTAGTTGTTTAAGACAGGAGGATAAATCCAACTCCTATTACTGCATCTTGGCCAGGATACTGTTTTTATTTTTTGTTTTTTAATCTATGAAGACATCAATTTTTTTGTCAAGGCAGGTGGCCACTTAGGGAACATTCTTAGTCCACTGATATTTGTTAACTTTACGTGCATGGGTATTCATAGCCATCTTTCAAGTTACCTCTGCTTCTTTTTTATATTAATTCTTGGGCGTTTTTTCCCCAAGGTTCCAATATTGAAAAATCTGTTAAAGACCTCCAGCGCTGCACAGTGTCTCTTGCACGGTATCGAGTTGTAGTTAAAGAAGAGATGGATGCTTCCATTAAGAAAATGAAACAAGCTTTTGCTGAGTTGCAGAGCTGGTAAGTTAAGTTGCCTTTGATCACAATGGCACAAAAAGGATCACTTACGAAGATGCTCAGCCACTCACCTGGTTCTTTAATTCCTGACTCTTAACTGTACTATATAGCAGGGGGAGACTTAGAAGTCCTATAGTACGTTTAGCTTTCTGCTTCATTCAACTCATTTTGGTCACAGTATGGGAATGGGTGGTACAGAGAACTCGTTATGTTATAGGAATGGGCCTGAGGTTGATAGTGTTCAGAAAAGGACAAATAATTATAGAATAGATTATGCATCCCTACTTTAGGGTCTGTCTCTTAAACCAGGAACCTGCAACAAATGACATGATGTTTTTGAACAAAGTTACGAAGTAGAAAAGATCTGTTTTTGCTTTCCTACATCCTGTCTTCCTTCCTAATGCAGCCTGTCCAAATTGTCTCTTCTGTGCCTTATTACTAGTCTTTGACTTGTTTTAATTTTGTGTTTTTTAAGCTGTGTTCTAAAAAATACTCATATCTTAAAATATATTAATATGTGTTTGTAGGGGAAGTAGGGTTTGGTAGTTAAAGAGATTTGAAAATACTTTTTAAACATTCTATTACTGGACCTCTTAAGTGCTTTTCCAGTGCTGTTGTGCACTGCGAATCTATAAGAGGAAGCTATGTACTATGCTGTTTCTCAAGTATATTTGATTACAGAATCTTTTTGGGGGGAGAAGTATATTCTATTGTTTTTGAAAACTGAAGCTGCTTTAACTATCACATATTAAGGTGTTAACTAATACTGAAACCGTAACTCCTTTCTGGGGAGGTATTTGTATTTTATAAGGGACTTCTTTGAAAACAGAAAAAATACTGAGGACCAAATTCAGTGAAGTGGTGGAAAGACAGGCAGCTCGGCTGATGTTTGGGGATGTAAGACGGTCGACTCTGCTTGGGTCTAGAGGTGACTGTTACTGGCTCACCAACAAACAGATTTTAAGTTTGTTATATTCATGTAGAGTAGCTACTCTGCCAGCTGCTCCTCTTTGTAAAACCTATCTAGATCTGAAATGTGGGAGGAAGGGTTCATGAATACAGAGAACCTACCGCACTCTTCCTCCCAACCCTCCATCTATCTTCTTGCCTGTCTGTGGTGATGTTCAGCCACGTCTCTGTTCATAAACTTAGTTTGGTCCCTTCGTGCCACAGGGAACAAGAGATAGATGGAGTGCAGCTAAGCCTCAGTCCTCTCGTGGAATTGAAGAGGGGGCGAAGTAATGAAGATGTAGAATAAAGCCTCCATAAAGTTGCTGACACCTACTTTTATCATCTGAAAAATGTAGAATGGTCCTCTAAATCATCATAACCAAAAAGTACTTTGAAGATAGACAGTTCATCTGCTTTGTCTCGAATCCTGAGTTTTCCCTTGCAGGTTTTATAGCTAGAAACTTAATGTCATATCTTCTGTTTTTCTTACATACATGTTTACTTCAGCCAGATTACTTGTCTCAAGACTTAACATTCACATTTCCTCTTCTGTATAATTGTTAATGCCACTTTTCTATCCTAATGTGTTCTTCTGTATCTTTATGCTTCTCTAAAGCTAACCAGTTTTCTCAAACATAAATTAAGCTCTAACTTCTTCTGGAAATATTTCTAGGTAATTGGTTTCTACTCTTTCTGAACTTTCTGGGAGGAAGCATCATGCCCTTTGGCCTGGATTATTATCATATCAGATATTATTGACTCATTTTGAAAAGAATAAAGAGCTAAGAGTAGGTCATCACAACTTTGCTTTGATAAGCCTCTGGTCTCCCTGATTGTTTAGCTTACTGATTGCTTAGCCGCAGGATCTGATTCTATTCAGAACCAGCCTGAACCAGGAAACACAGTTCCGGGAGAGAGATTTGTGAGTTCCTGTTGACTTGGAACCCAGCCAGGGGGAGCCTCCTTCAATAAATGACAAATGAAATGGTTTCCTGCCTGGGAACTGTGTATTTACGATTGATTAGCAGACGTGGCAACCAGGTCAATTTAACTTGAGGAAAGAGATTTACCTGCCCTTTCCTGCTGGTGCCCTTCTCTCTGGCTGATTGGGTTTTATAGTACTACCTTATTTCAGTGCCCTTAGTAGTTACTACTTCAAGACATAATTGGCAGGTGAGCTAACTCCATTTGGCACCAAACCAGAGCTTGGAGTTAATGTCACTTAGGAAGCCATTTTTTTGGTATTGATTATAGTATAAAAGAAAAGCAAAGTATTTTAACAAATCGCAATAGTAAGATTACATTACCCCTGATGGGGCACTGGGGGAATTTGGGGCCAAATGAAAGCTGACACATACCCGTAGGAAGGTAAAATCAGAGGCTTTCCGGTATATAAAACTTAAAATCTGTTTGTTGGTGAGCCAGTAGTAATCATCTCTAGACCCAAGTTACTTTTCTTGTTCATTCATAAAATATGTCTGACTTACATTGTCGGAGCTGTTAGTTGACTTAAGTGTAAGGCTGTTTATGAACAGGGTATGGAATGGAACATGAAGCTAAAGTAGATAAATTATTTTGGATAGTTGTCATATTATGTGTTGATAAAAATGCTAACAGGAAACACTCAACTTGTCTTTTAAATAAAAACTTCTATTTTATTAAAAATCAAAACATACTCATTTATTTATTTTTTTTTTTTAAAGATTTTATTTATTCATTTGACACAGAGAGAGAGATTACAAGTAGGCAGAGAGGCAGGCAGAGAGAGAGGAGAGAGGAGGAAGCAGGCTCCCCGCCGAGCAGAGAGCCTGATGTGGGCCTCGATCCCGGGACCCTGGGATCATGACCTGAGCCGAAGGCAGCGGCTTTAACCCACTGAGCCACCCAGGCACCCAAAACATACTCATTTAAAAGGAGAAAATGCTTAAGAAATTTGAAATTTTACAACACGTAAAGTCAATGTATGTTTATGCTTAAGATGGAAATTTTTCCTAGCTGATTCCTCATTCATCTTAGGAAAGTTACTTCCTTTTATTTGAACTTCCTTTCTCCTCTCATATTAAGTTACCAGTAGTCTTACCTAAGGCTTTTAGATGCTTAAATCTGAAGTCCATATAAAGATGGTGGAAACTTAGATATCATTTTATGAGCCAAAGCATTTTCAAAAATGTCTAAAAAGCATAGAAATAAAGGAATGTAATAAAGAAATAAAGGAAAGCTAATGTAATAATGTTTTATTACAAAAAAAAATGTCCATACCACTCTATAGCTTTAAATTATTCTTCAGTTTTTGCATGTTTAGTACATTGATACCTTACTTCTACTAGTACTTGGCCTGCATGGTTTTTGATATCCCTTAATTTAAAATTTTAACTCCATGGGCGCCTGGGTGGCTCAGTGGTTTAAAGCCTCTGCCTTCGGCTCAGGTCATGATCTCAGCGTCCTGGGATCGAGGTCCACATCGGGCTCTCTGCTCAGCAGGGAGCCTGCTTCCTCCTCTCCCTGTCTCTCTGCCTGCCTCTCTGCCTACTTGTAATCTCTCTCTCTGTGTCAAATAAATAAATAAAATCTTTAAAAAAATAAAAAAATAAAATTTTAACTCTTTAACCATCTGTGAAAATAACTAGTCACATATGAAAATCATAGTTTACCAAACATATTCAGTCATATATGATTTATTTATCTGGATTTCTATCCTGCAAAGTAGGAATTTTAAATTCAACTTACTGTTGATAAGGGGTTTGAGCCTTAGGTTAAGCAGTTTGTCTAACATGACATCATAAGCTGCAGGCTGTGTTCAGATCCCTGTATTCTGACTCCCAGTGACCTGGGATTATCATCCCATCTATCATTGGTAGCCCACTTCTCACTAAAGCTTGGGAAGAATGCTTGAGACTTGGTACTTGTCACATACATTATTTCCTTCTCAGCTTTTATAAAAACTATGTAACAGAGGAAACTTAGGGACTAAGGAATTTTGTCATTATGGAACAGGGTTAGAATGAGGAGGACCAAGATTTTGACTGAGCCTAGTAAAGCCTTTTAAAGTATTTTTTCAGTTCAATAAAATAAATCTATAAGAAAGAATATAACATTCAAATATTACTTTGTAATTCGGGAGCCCTAAATCACTCTTCTAAAGTCACAACTTGGAATGACTTGTGATTTACATATCCTTCAGTTCAGATCCAGTTGTGAGGAAGGTATGAAGATTAAGGGAAAGGTAACTATGGAGTGGGGTCAATTAGAAAAGATTTCTAAAAGAAAATATATCATTATTAAGCTTTGAAAGACAGGATTTTTTTTTTAAGGTTTTATTTATTTGAGAGAGAGCACAAGTGGAGGGGGTGCAGAGGGCGAGGGAGAAGCAGACTCCAAATTGAGCAGGGAGCCAATATGGGGTGGGGGTCAATCCCAGGACCCTGGGATCATGACCTGAGCCAAAGGCAGATGCTTAACCGACTGAGCCACCCAGGCGCCCCCAGATGGGATTTGCACTGGCGAGAAAGGATGGGAATGGAACACTGCATTTAGGAGGCCTGATCTAAGCAGAGGCGCAGAAGGGACATGTGGAGACTCCGTAGCATGTAGCTACAGCTAAGGGGGCAGTAGTTGAAAGTATTAAGGGATGAAGTCAGAGACCAAGGTAAAACGAGAGCATTTGATGAAGGAATCTGAATTTTGTGGTGTTTTTTTTTTTTAGGTTCCATGATTCCTTCTTATGATTACTGTAAAACCCCTCATTTATAACAGTTTTTAAAAATAGAAGTAAAAGTGGGCACCTGGGTGGCTCAGTGGGTTAAAGCCTCTGCCTTCGGCTCAGGTCATGATCTCAGGGTCCTGGGATCAAGGCCCGCGTCGGGCTCCCTGCTCAGCAGGGAGCCTGCTTCCTCCTCTCTCTGTCTGCCTCTCTGCCTACTTGTTATCTCTCTCCCTCTGTGAAATAAATAAATAAAATCTTTGAAAAAAAAAAAAGTAAAAGTCCCATAACTCTACCAACGTAACACATAATTAATTTTTTATTTTGTGTTCCCTTGTGTTGCCCATCTACATGCATACATAATCTTAATAATTGTAATCATTGTGAGCATAATTTTGTAACATATTCTTTTCACTTAAAGTTATCTTTGACTCACGTCTCTGTTACTGCCTACACTGTGCTAGTGTATGTGCGTGTTCATTTAAGAATTTTGAGATGATGGATCTGGAAAGAATAGTGATTTACCAAAGTTAACATGAAAGCATTTTACTAAGGAGATGTTCTGCTGAAACTGAGGAATCAAGAGGAGTACAGAAATTAGAATAATAATTGCTGCTGCCATTTATTGAGCCGTTATTGTATGTCAGAAGCTTTTATGCACGTACACTAATCTGTATAACAATATCACTTGTAGTATTATGTTCATTTTATAGATGAGAATGGATGCGCACAGAAAAAAATTATCTGCCCAAAGTCATACTTGGTATTAAGTGACGCTTTTCTACTATACACTGCTTCCTTTTTTTGTGTCTTACCAGGTATCTCTGCTTTTATTTTTCAGTCTTTGCCTTCCTAGGCTATACCTGTCTCCCTTTAGACATTGCTGTCATAATTTGAGAGAGAGAGAGGATTAAAAACAACAACAACAACCATACTGTTTCACACGAGAATTTAGTCAGCTACTGGCTAGATGGCTTAACACTAACCATTTTTCCTTACCAACCAGAAACGTGAGCAATAAACTAGTAATCAGTAATCTAGTTTGCTACTGGTTCTTTTTTCCTATATGTATATTATAAAATATCATTGAGTTATATGGTCTGTACTATTACTTTAGAATTGAGATACTTTTTACCATTGGAAAACAGCAGAAAGAAAAGTTATCCATTGTGGGCCTGTTCCAAACGAGCAGCTTAAATTCACATCCTAACTTCTTAAAAGCCACTTCAGACTATTGAAATACGAAATATCATGTCTGCATGCTTTGTAAAGGACTCCTGACAAAGAGGAACCCACCAAAATTTCATTTAGTAAGCTAGTTCTTTCAATTAATTTTACCTCTTTTTGTTCAGCTCAGTATGATGACCTGGCTACCTAACTGGGGTCTTCTGGTTTTGTTCTGAGCCTACGTGTGGGTATCATACTCCACCAAGGCCATTGTTTGGGAGTATGAGGTTCTCCAAAAATCTATGAAACATAATTAATTTTCTGCTAATAAAAACTACTGACAGTTCTCCCTCTTGATTGTTTGTATGAGAAGGAAGTGTCTTTGGAGAAATAAAGGTGTTTGCTTTGACTTTCCTTGGATTTCTGCTTTGATTGGCTGGGGGAGTGATAATAAACAAGTTTTAGGTTTTCAGCAAAATATAATCAAGTACAAATATTTTCTAACATTATTGAGTGGTTTAGAATGTTGTCCCTTAAAATAATTAGCTGCGGAATTACCAGAGATGTGTTTCCATTGTAACATTGTTTTCTAAGGTGACAACCATAAGCAAATGATAATTAACAATTTTTTGGTACCAAGGAATACCAAAGGCAATAGCTAGAGTCAATAATCTACATATTAAATATATTAACCAAAGGGCTTGCTTCAGATATCTGAGAGGTATGAATGGCAGTACTACAGGAAAAACTGCTCTGAGCAACTAAATAAATTATATAAAAGCTTTAGAAAAAATTGAGCAAATGGGAAGATAGTAAAAGTCTTGGTAAGGCGGGAAGGAGATACAGAACTTCAGACATTTACCAGTCTTTTCCCTTAGTGACAGTGACAAGTCATCTAAAACCACTTTTGATGATTGAAGAAAAGACATGGAAGTTCTCTACACTGTTACGAGGCTCGGGCTTAATAAGACCTACTATCTTTCTAAATAAAGTTCCAGCTGTATTTAGCTGAATTTTATTAGCAGTTTCAGAATCCAGTGTATCAGGTGCTTATTCAAGTGTGTTTCCATTCAGGAGAACCTTGAGAGAAGAGTTGCAAACTTAGTGCCCTCATGTATTGGCGGGAGCAAGGGAAAAGAAAGTCTGACCTTCTGAGTGAGCCTTTCTCCTCTCTCTGAGAGGACTCACTGCTCACACTGTGGCCTCTAACACTGCTACCTCAAACCACAGGAGCTTTTGACTCTCTTGGCCACACATCTATTCAGGGACTACTGTTTAGCTTAGGAACAGATGAAAAACTTGAGTTTAAGTTTCCACATTGTTAGGAAGCTATATTACAATAAACTATAGTTTTTAATTGTAAAAAAAAAACAAACTCTGCTATTTATCTTTATGCTTGACATACTTTCCACTTTTGAACTCTTCCCACTGTCTCTATTTATTTGGTGATGCACATATTTCCCCAACATTTTTTAAGATTTTATTTATTTATTTGACAGAGTGAGCGAGCAGGAAAGCACAAGCAGGGGGAGCCGCCGAGGGAGATGGAGAAGTAGGCTCTCCCCACTGAGCAGGGGGTCGACTTGGGGCTCGATCCCAAGACCCTGGGATCATGACCTGAGTCAAAGGCAGATGCTTACCCGACTGAGCCACCCAGGCGCCCCCTCCCCAACTTTTTATTATGAAAACTTTCAAAGATACAAAAGAGATGAAAGGATGGTACTGTGCGTGTGTGTGCGTGTGTGTGTGTGTGTGTGTGTGTGTTGTGTTTTGGTGGAGCTATTTGGAAGTTGCAGCCATCACGACATGTCACCTCTACATACTTTAGCATGGATGACCTAAAATCGTGGTCATGCTGTACAACGGCAATGCATTATGTGATGTACTTTTAATAAGAAAGTTGTTATTATATTGTCTTGGTGTCGGTCTCAGCCTACCTGTGGTGATGCTGGCAGCTGGGAATGCCTGGGGGCACTCACCTGCGTCCCACATTACTTGCGACGAGCCCGTATTTGAGGTAGTAGTGTCAGTCACAATGCTACACAGGCAGCCCCGGTGGTTACTATCGCAAGACACCGCCCAGCAATGCCATCAGGGAACTTTGAAAAAACACAAGGTTTATTACTTACATGTCCTAGAGGGTACACGGCATGCCCAGGGCCACACAGCAAGGTGTGCTTAAACAGAGCAGAGATTGGGGTTGACAGTGGGTTGCCTAAGGTTTTGTGGGTTCACTCTTTCTTGGTGAATTGAAAACATGTGAACAAGAATTACAGAGTGGGAAGGGGAAAGTAGGGCCCCTCCAGTTCTGTGGGTCACTCAGGGCTTTCTAAAAGAGGAACTTCATGTGTGGGGCAGCCTGGCTGTGTTGTGAAGCCGGCAGTCTTGTTTATTTGAGATGTCTTTGAAATGGAGGTCTCAGAAGCTGCATTTCAGGCACTTAGTTACAATCAGAAAACCTAACTTTCAGTCATGTATATTTTAACATTTACTCATTTTTATATTTTAAAGACTTGTGAAAAATTTAAGGAAATTTGGAATTTTCATCAGATCTTTTTCTGAGGAAGTATCCCAGCAGCCTCCGTGAATGAGTAGATGCCTCTGTTTAATTCTTGGCTGCCATCACAGGACCTCTCAATAGATGTTATCAGTGGACGGCAAGACATTACAAACAACAAAAAAGGAAGAGCAGCACTTACTGCTTTTCAGTGGGGGCGGGGGGGTTGGCATGAAAAAGTTAAACTTTTTTTAATGGTGTGGTTGGATGCCTGTCCATGAATTTCTTACGATCACCAGTGAGTCAGTTGAAAAACAGTTTATTTAAATAGATACTCGTCATTGCTGCAGGGGAGAAAAGGCCCACACGGTGTACTTCCTAGCTCCTACTGCCACAGAAAAGTCTGACTCTGACGGTGCAGAACTTCTTTCTTGCTAAACGTGTCACATGACATTCTGCTTTTTCATAATAAAGATGGTAAGCTGCAAAAAAAGCTTACTTGTTTGCTGAAGTCTTTTAATAAATATTTTACAAGCTTTGCCAGAGACAGATTTGTCATCTGGTGGACACAGTGTCTGCATCTTAAGGTGATTCAGCAACAGAAAAGAGGTGGTGTCAAAACCGAGGCCTGGCAGCTCCTGTCTCAGTGGTGCTTTTGTTTTGCTTTTAGGTATTCCAGATGCTGCTGGGGCTCTTGGAGCAAAATCCTGCCGAGGTGTGGGAAATGCTTTCTTAGCACAGTACTGCTGCCCGACAATAGTTGCATCTTCTCTCCAGTCTGGGGCTTTTGGATTAATATGCCAGCCAAATTTGTTTCATTACAAGTCTGTTTATTAACATCACGCGTAATGGTGATCAGACCTGGGTTCTCTGGCACGTCCCTGGAAAGGATTTTGCTCCTTGAGGGGATGACCCCGCCTTGCCCTTGTTTTGTATACCTCACAGTAATCTCTGTATTAACTACATATTGAACTAAATTGAATCCATATTCCTGTATATGTATATGTTTATATGTATGTGTGTGTTTATGTTTGTGTGTGATTAGTTTCACAATCAGAAACAAGAGTACAACTTTTATTAACCCTGTAGATATATTCCTATTCAAAAGGGGAAACCAGAATGAATAGTCCATTTAAAGAGAGTTGGAAAATTTCATGTCTACATAGGTATTAAAGTTTTAGATTTTTTTTTTTCACCACTGATAAAACCGATATGGTAAGGAAAATTACTTGGTATCCAGAGGTTGAAGACTAGGGCAGACTGTTGCCTCTCTGTACATTGAAGGTGGTGGGCTCTTTTATAAGGACACAGAAAGCTTTATGTGCCTGTGAACCATTTATATTTGCAATGGAGAAGATTCTAATTACCCATTTAATACTCTTTTTCTGTAAAAACCCTACCAGAAACCTTTAATTTCTTCTCTTCTGAATTACTCTTAAATGTTTACCTAACACCAGCACAATGTTTATATGTCTTTTAATTACTTTATCTTCTAAAGACTAAAGCGCCAGAAACAAAATAAATGAGCAGAGGGAAAAAGTAGAGAGAGGGAGAGAGAGGCAAACCAAGAAAGAGACTCCTTTTTTTTTTTTGAGATTTTATTTATTTGACAGAGAGACACAGCGAGAGAGAGAGAGAGAGAGAGAGAGAGAGAGAGAGGGAGAGAGGGAGAAAGAGAGAGAGTGAGCACAAGCAGGGGAAGCGGGAGAGGAAGTAGGCTTCCTGCTGAGCAGGGAGCCCAATGCGGGCTCCATCCCGGGACCCTGGAACCATGACCTGAGCTGAAAGCAGACGCTTAACGACTGAGCCACCCAGGCGCTCCAAGAAACAGACTCTTAACTACAGAGAACAACCTGATGGTTACCAGAGGGGAGGTGGGGAGGAGGGGGAGCTCAATGGGTGATGGGGATGAAGGAGTGTACTTGTGATGAGCACTGGCAGATCTATGGCAATGTCGAATCACTATATTATACACCTGCAACTAATATTACACCGTATGTTAACTCACTGGAATTTAAATAAATACTAAAAAATAAAATAAAATAAGACTAAAGTGCCAGTGACTTGGTTTAGCTCTGGTAAAATGTTGAGAATATGCAGATCTTTACTGTGAATAAATTTACCATGCCCTTGAAGGAGTATTGCCTTGTAAGATGTATTAGAAGCAAAGCTGTCCAATTTTATAGACCAAAATGAAAAATATGTGAGCATGAATGTGGAAATATGTAACTTCCATAAGGACTTTTGCTTTAGCACAAATTTAGTGAGAATTGTTCTGTAGCTTGCTACTGCCACCTAGTGGTTCTCTATTCTTGGCCTTCAGTTCCTGTTTTACTGTAATACATAGAAATAAAAGGAAATTAGGCCTATTTATTGGAATCCTTAAAATATTCCTTGTGGAGGGCGAGACAGAATTTTTATGTGATCCACACAGGGTTTACTTTGTACTGTGCTTTTAGGGAACAAACTCATAAGTCTCTCCGCTATTAACGTGCTGTTTCTGTGAGTTTCTGACAAACCTTTTTCCCTTTGTCTTCTTTTCCTAGTTTGATGGATCGAGAAGTGGCATTGCTTGCTGAAATGGACAAAGTGAAAGCTGAAGCAAGTAAGATTGATCTGTAGTTAAACCTGTCACCAGTTAGTACGTATCTGCCTTTCAACCCTCATAACAAAAGCTCAATATAAATTCTACTAGAAGAGTTTATATATTTATTTAAACAGTCTTGAGCACTTGTACTGCCCCAGCATATGTATCCTTTCAGGTGAAACAACTTTACAAGAACCTGTTTTTTAATATTTCTGAATGTTAATATTTGGAATGTAAAACTCAACATCTAAGGGACTGCTTCATGGTATCTGCCACCGCAGCATCAGTTAGGAAAATAAAGTACCATTGCAGGTGCCTGGGTTCTGTTTTGTTTTTACCTTCCAGTGATTGAACAGCTCCATGGGGTTTTTTTCTACTTGCCAAAGCTGTTTGACAGAATAAGAGGAGACCTCACCGGGTTACGTACACGTTAGTGTAAACATTACTGTCATTACCTATTTCCAAACTTTCTTTGTTTTCTCGGTTTTAGAACAGTTTTCACTCGGTGTCTGTGATCATTAGGTGGGGGAATTCAATGAAATGAGGTTTTAGGATATTGTGACTAGGGTTCCTTGAAAGCCTACCAAAAGATTCTGGAAGAATAGAGTCTAGCTTGGGTAATTTGTGGGGGGTTTTGTAGCAAAGAACCAGATATCTGGTTTTTGTTGGTTTTTTTGTCATTTCTGTCAAAGGTTAGGTAAAAGATACACAGCTGTATGGAAAGAAGGGAATGTCAGTTGCAGCATCTACAGTGGCATTGATTTGGGGCTTTTCAGCAGCGAGTTTTACCTTCATGTGTTGAATGCTAGATTTGTAATTAGGAGGGTTGTTTCTTTTAACCTGCTCTCAAACTGGTAAGAATGGAAATAGGTTGAGATGATGACTCACAATTAAATCATTTGTGTTTACGGTCATGGGCCAGAGGAGGCACGGAGCTGAGTTCCGTTTTGACCTGAAATGTTGAACAGGTACTCTCCACTGTTTTTCAGAGGTGAGATTTCATTCAAATCGAATGGTATATCCTGAAATGTCTAAATGTGACCATTTTGGTCCATTCATGTTCCTATGTGTTCTATTTTGAAGATGAAGTTTCAGATAAAATAAAACTAGTGAGAGGACATAGTCCTTACTTTTGAGAAGGTATCTTTTTTTTTTAAAGATTATTGATTTATTTGAGAGAGAGAGGGAGAGAGAGCATGAGAGGGGAGAAGGTCAGAGGGAGAAGCAGACGCCCCACGGAGCTGGGAGCCCGGTGCGGGACCCAATCCTGGGACTCTGGGGTCATGACCAACCTTATTTTATCAAATTAAGAGCTACAGAGTTTTACTTAATTTCATCAGTTGTGTATCTGTATCTACTTTCTCTTATGCTGAAAATCCCTGGTTCTCAGCGGCACTAAGTGTGATCACTCATTTACCGATACTATCAAGAAGGCGCTTCTTGTTCTTTCTTACATATGATTGTTTTATTAATTTGTATGTTCATAGTACTTCACAGTTCAGAGTTTCTTCACTCATTCATCTATGATCTTCACATTAACCTTACGAGGTAATTGGGTTTTCCTATTTTTGTTTCCATTTAATAAATGAAGAAACTAGTCCTCTGGAAAAACTGTGACTGGTCCCGACTTATGTAATTGGGTCCTCTGATATGTGTGAAGATCTTTTGGTTTTTCTTAAAGATTTTATTTATTTATTTCACAGAGGGAGAGAGATCACAAGGAGGCAGAGAGGCAGGCAGAGAGAGAGGGGGAAGCAGGCTCCCCGCTGAGCAGAGAGCCTGATGTGGGCCTCGATCCCAGGACCCTGAGATCATGACCTGAGCCGAAGGCAGAGGCTTTAACCCACTGAGCCACCCAGGCGCCCTGTGTGAAGATCTTGACACGTTTCCTTCATGTTGCAACCTATGCTTTTGTCTTAGAACCCCAGAATGTGGGAGCTGAGAACCAAGTGAATCTGGCAGGCAGGTTTTATCTTGGGAGCCAGATCAAGTAGATCATTTGTAACTGTTGGGCCTTGGTGTCAAGAAACTTTTGTAGGCACATTCCTTACTCACTGGGAAAGGACTAACCTGCCGTGGGTAGGGGTACCCTGTGGGTGACCTACATGCGGCAATTAGGCTCAGTAAAATTGCTAAAGACATTCAGCTCTCTGGAATACCTGGTGTAGCTCTTAGAAAATTCTCTTTACTTTCTAACACAAATTTGGCTAATTTCTAAGTAGGTTGCAGGATTCTATGTATAACAGTTAGGAACTGAGTTTGACTACATGCAACAGAGTGGCCTAAATAAATGTGAGTTCATTTTTCTCCAATGAAATGAAAGGTCTGGAGGTAAGTGATCAGGGCTGGCAGGACATTTACAAAATGACACGAGGGACCCAGGCTTCTTTGTCTTTGTACCCAGCCATCCTTAGAGTGTGCTTATAGTCAAAAGAACCTCCTAAGGCACCAGTTGAGGAGATGTTACCTGCCAAATGTTACCTGCTGGCTAAGACTCCTTTAAAGAATTGTCCTGTAAACCCTGCCCGGTGAGTTCTGCTTAGAGCTCCGTGACCAAACCATGTGATAACATAACCAAGTCATGTGATAACGTGACTGTCTTATCTGTAGCAAGGCCAAGAAAGGTAGATTTTTACCTAAGCAGATTGGTACCCAAAACACTGGACTTCCTGTAGGAAGAAGAGAATGGATATGCAGTGGCTAGCAGTCTTTGCTACAGTCCACCCCTCAGCTACCTGACATCCTTCTTTTTTAAAAAATGGGAGCACACTCCCTTCCTCCTCAGTGGCAACTCCTCCAAAGACTCACCTAGTTAGTGTCTTCAGCCGGTAGTCCAGGAGTGCTAGGTAGTTTCAGATCTTTCACAGCTCCGAATGTGCCATGTCGTGGTCTGGGGTCCCGTAAGTTAAAAGTTAAATGCCGCCTCCTCCAATGTTACACAGATAGAGAAAGAAGAGGATAATTGTAGTAAAACTTTCCCACCTGGAAAAGCAGTGATCCAATCTTACCAGACAGGAATAGCAGAACCCTTACCCTTCTAACAGAGAAAGTTCCTTGGTTCATATGGCAGCGCCTAGTTCTGCTTCCTTGGAGGATTCCTTTGGCTCACATCCTCTGTAGCCCCTGGTTCTCTGCTCTGAGAGGTTCCCCCCCCCCCCCCCCCCCCTNCCGGTCATGCATCCGGGAGCACACTGAAGAACATACTTCTTACAAAGCTGTAAACAGTCTAAATATCCACCGTTAGGGGACCTGGTAAATAATGATAGTATAGCCACAGAATAGAATACAATGTGGCTGTGAACCGGTGAGGGAGATCCAGTGTATTAATAGTGAATGAACTTTGAGATATGTTAAGTAAAAATAGCTCAGGTAGAGGAAAGGACCATGTGTACGATACACTCCCATTCGTGAAGGCGGGGGAAGGAGAGAGATTTGCTGCGTGTGCATAGAGTACCTTTGGAAGGATGCATAAGAAATTGTTAACATTGCTTTCTATTGGGGAGGGAACTACAAAGTCAGAAGTAGAAAGGACCCTTTTACTTTTCATCTTACACCCATTTCTTATAGGTGAATTTTTTTACCCTGGGTATGTATTTCTGTTTTAATTCATGTGTTTCTTGATAAAAAGAATATTTTTTAGAAGAGGGAAGAGGAGAAAGAGAAATGACAAATGATTTATGAGTCTTTATGATTCATAAAAAGTGTTTACCATTTAACTGCCTTCAGAGTCCCTCAAGAAGGTGGAAACTGGACCTTTGGTATTTTCATTTTCTGGATGGGTGGGCAGCTAAGCCTTTGGCTGTCCAAATACATACTGCAAGGCCCATGTTTCCAATTCTTCTTTATCCTATTTAGTAGAACATAAGAGTCATACTCTCTTTTTCTCCACAGTGGAAATTTTGCTCAGCCGACAAAAGAAAGCCGAACTTCTAAAGAAGATGACTGATGTGGCTGTTCGAATGTCAGAGGAGCAATTGGTTGAGCTCAGAGCTGATATCAAGGTAAAACTTCTTCTCTTTTCTGCCTTTCTTCTTACCCTCAGGGACTGAGGCAGCAGATCTCCATAATTCATGGCCATATCTGATCTATTGAACTCAAGATCTTCCCTTCTCAAACCTGGCCCTCTTCCATGTTCCTTTCTCGGTAAGCGGTACTGTCATCTAGCCAGGTGCCCAAGCTGGAAACCTTAGGATAGTTCTCCTTTCCTACATTAAAATCTATCAGCAGACCCTGTCCATTTGACCTCCTACTAAATCTCAGCTCTGACCTTTTCTCCTCGTCTCCACCATCATGGTCAAGCCACTGTTATCTCTCATTTGGACTTCTGTCATGGCCTCTTAACTGATTCCACCTATCCACTTTGCCACTGCCCCACCTTCCCCAGCCCGCCCGAACTGTTCCTTGCACCACAGTTCCCTCGCACCTGCCCCAAACCTTCCATTGCTTTTAGGATAAAGACTGTAATCCTTAACATGGCCAATGGGCTCTGCGGGGTCTGGCTCTGCCACGATCTTCTTTCACCCCACGCCCCCTCCCCCTTGTTCTCTGTACGCTGGCCATCTTAGCTTCTGCTTCCACAAACATATTCTCTTCCCTCCTGCCAGAGGACTACTGCATATGCTTTTCGACCTGTACAAAACACACCCCCTACCCACTCCCAGCACACAGATCACTCATGACCTACTCATACGTCCTGACTTTCCTGTCATAGTCCTTATTTTGTGCTGTCCTAGTAGCATAGTTATCATTTAGTGTCCATTTGACGGATCTGTCTCCCCAGCTAGATGGTGAACTTTACCATGGCAGGAACGGGCGCATCTCCAGTGCCTAGCATAGTGGCACATAGGAGGCACATAGAAGGCATTCAGTAAATGTTTAAATGGTTGGTTGGTTGATTCTGATTTTATAAGAGCAAAATGAGCAGTTTGAGATGTTGATTATATTGTGATCTGTTTATAACAATGACCTAGGTTCAACACTCGTACATTTTAAATACTAAGGGTAGAATTTAAAGACTAAGGGTAGAGACCTGAAGGAGATCGAGGTGTTTGTGGGTAGTCGTAGACACTAGCCTTCTAAATGATTGCTTGTAACCCGTGAGCTGTGACAACAAGGGGAGTCGGCGGTCCCTCCTCCTGAGCCCTCCCCTCTGCTCTTTCGGAACCCATGAGACTTCCAGCCATCTTTACAAGGGGAGTCGGCGGTCCCTCCTCCTGAGCCCTCCCCTCTGCTCTTTCGGAACCCATGAGACTTCCAGCCATCTTTACCTCCTGAGCCCTCCCCCTCTGCTCTTTCGGAACCCATGAGACTTCCAGCCATCTTTACCTCCTGAGCCCTCCCCCTCTGCTCTTTCGGAACCCATGAGACTTCCAGCCATCTTTACCTCCTGAGCCCTCCCCCTCTGCTCTTTCGGAACCCATGAGACTTCCAGCCATCTTTACCTCCTGAGCCCTCCCCCTCTGCTCTTTCGGAACCCATGAGACTTCCAGCCATCTTTACCTCCTGAGCCCTCCCCCTCTGCTCTTTCGGAACCCATGAGACTTCCAGCCATCTTTACCTCCTGAGCCCTCCCCCTCTGCTCTTTCGGAACCCATGAGACTTCCAGCCATCTTTACCTCCTGAGCCCTCCCCCTCTGCTCTTTCGGAACCCATGAGACTTCCAGCCATCTTTACAAGGAGGACTTGCTGCTGTTTCAGTCTTTGTGAAGTAAAAACAGGTGGAAGATCCTCTAAGCCCTTCCAGGTGTCCTTGTCACCTTTCTGACCCAGTCTTTCACTCCTTCCCCCTTAGACTCTGTTGGGGTGAGATAGCAAAACGATGCCAATATGAAATTACCGTTTCTGATGAACTAGAACTATATTACTAAAAATTATAGAAAGTTGCCTTCACATTGATGCCAGTCAGTCTCATTCAGCTATCTGGGAGAAGCCGGAAACCCCTTTGGAATTAGATGAGAGTTCTGGCTCTCACAGGCTTCATCTGTTCTCCTTCCCACGTGGTTAAAAAGCTGCTAGAAATATTTCTGCAGGCTGACTAAGGATCTGTTTCTCTCCACGTTTTCAGTGTACTGAAGTGGGTGCTGTGCAATTTAAATGTCTTATTTCCAGATCATTTTATTTCCGTCATTCCTGTTATGTCTCTGGCTCAACAAAGCCTAGAATTTGTCTCAGAATTACTCTCCGACTGATATTACATGTCTGAAGGCTTTATGTCAGAGGTTCATGGTATTTTCTAAGCCACAGTGTCCTCTGTACTCCTTGAAGCCTTAGGACTTCAAGGCTCAAGAGGGAATTTTGATGTGTCCTTTCCCATTTATTGCTTCTAGATCCATCCACCCCAAGGATTCCGATGCATTTGATTGTACCTCTTGAAAATCCAAAGTGGAATTAGACCACCTGCTAGAGGGCTGCTCTGAGGAGTTCGGTTCTTGTAAATTATATCTAGGCCCTTGTCTTTTTCACTTCCTTTTCATCTGGGGGGGAAAAAAAAGATCCCAGGATACCTTGGAGATTGTTTACTGAAAGACACCCCCAGAAGCACTTTATTCCTGACCTGTGTCTAGTCCCACAGTCTCTAGTTAGTTTTGATCCAAGAGGGGTTGGTTACTTCTCAGCTCAGTCTGCTTAAAAGGATTAAATTCCTTGGAGCACAAACCCTTCTCATTTGCAAGGTTGTCTCTTCACATGAATGATTTTCCATCTCAGGAAGTTGTCCCCATTTTGAGGACTATAACAAATCCTACTTCATAAAGGGATGAAGTGGGTTTCCTAAGGAAGTTCTTATTAAAGAACACCAAGCCATCCATTTACTTGGAATCACTGTTGTAACTTAGGAACATTTTTGCTGCCTCTACTTCTGTGTAAAATGGAGCAACGTGGAGAGCAGCCAACAGTGGAAAGATGACCCTCTCCAGTATAAACTTCTTCTTCTAGCTCTACAGTTTATTTCTCTTGATTATACCTAATGGGCTTTGGCCATCATGGAGCATTTCATAAAGCCCCCCTATAGATTTCTCTTTCGGCCTTAAGAAAGTGACTGGAGGGCACCTGGGTGGCTCAGTGGGTTAAAGCCGCTGCCTTCGGCTCAGGTCATGATCCCAGGGTCCTGGGATCGAGGCCCACATCGGGCTCTCTGCTCAGCAGGGAGCCTGCTTCCTCCTCTCTCCTCTCTCTCTGCCTGCCTCTCTGCCTACTTGTAATCTCTCTCTCTGTGTCAAATGAATAATAAAAAAAAAATCTTTAAAAAAAAAAAAAGGGACTGGATTTCGTCAGTCACCCAGCATAGGTAACATGATGGCCGTTTTGCAAAATTTGAAGCAGTAAAAAGAAGGCAGTGGGAAATAATTCTGTTTCATCTCTATATCGCAAGCTGCGGTTTTGGGTTGTCTCACCTGGAGGCTTTCCTTTGTCCTTTCTCTAGCACTTTGTTAGTGAGCGTAAATATGATGAGGATCTGGGACGAGTAGCCCGGTTCACCTGTGATGTAGAGACCCTAAAGAAGGACATTGAGTCATTTGGACAAGGTAAGAGGGTGCCGGATTCTGGGCGCTAGCGATGGTGCTGAGGAGACCCTACTCACAGAGACTGCAGTTGTGGCTTCTCCGCTGATTCGTCTTTAGTGTCTCTTGTGTTTTTGTGTGCTTGTTTTTGTGAAAAGTAGTTCTGAGGTACTTAAAAAATCTCCAGATGCAGAAGATGGGTGTTTTCTAGCTCCCCGATATGCAGTGTTATAGGGCTCTGGAGTCAGACCAAATCTGAATCATTGCCTTTACATTAACCTATAGGGCTTCATTTCACTCCTCTCCCAAATGGAGGTAACAGTATCTTCCTGGCCTGGCACAGAATAGGTGCTTAAATAATGGCTGTCAGGGGAAGAGGAGCCCTTCCCTAACTTGAGAGTTTATAGGGACACATCAGTCAAACACTGAGCTCAGCTCCTTTGTTCTTTCTTTGTCAGTATAAAAGTGAAATGTTGAACCTATAGCAGTGATGGTGAACTCACCATCAGTCCAGGCTTAAAACCAAGAAAAAAAATGTAAGAGGTTAAGTCATTGAATTCTGACAAAATTTGAAGTGAAAATGTTCATATTTTTCAGATACATTGGTATTTTGAATTTGGGATTATTTTTGTGGAAAGAACCTTGGGAAGATGCATGTTTGTTATAAAGATTAGTTCTGTTCATGTTTAACTAATCTTGATTATTTATATCTTGCATCAAACAAAATTTTTTTAAAAAGGATTTAGCTTTTTATTTACCTTTTTCTTTCTTTGTGAAGTCAGTACTTCAGAATGTTCCTGCAGAGGAAACTGAACATATGGCCCATACTATTGTTCCTAGGCTTAGTCAGCTGCTGGAGCCGCAGCCAGGAGTTTAGTAGGAGACGCTGAGAAGTCATTAGTTGGTGGGGGACGATTACTCCGCTCTTACACTGTTCTCCTGTCTCTAAGAGTTCCTTTACAAAGCAGTGGGGATTCACTAACTGGAATTTAAATAAAAACTTGGAAAAAAAAAAAAAAACCAAAGCAGTGGGGATTTGGAAGGAGTGGAAGAAGAGGGCAGAAGGGATATTTTGCTTCCTGTTACCGATTTTATAAGCTTACCTTTACAACTGCTCAGGTAGACCATTTTTTACCTTAAATTTCTTATTGAGAAATGGAGAAATAGGGAAAGCCTTACCCATCATGCTCTTCCGTCATATGACGACGTACTTCTCGTGTTTTCGTTCAGTGTCCCATCCAAAGAACAGCTATTCAACCAGATCCCGGTGTAGCTCAGTGACGTCTGTGTCCTTGAGTGGCCCATGGGATGCCTCTGCTGCTTCCTCTTCCACCTGTGCCTCTGCTCCCAGCCTCACGAGTGCCACCAAGAAAAGCCCGGCACCAGGGGAGACTCCTGCAGTCCCAGCCGACTCCAGTGGCCGGCCCCACCAGCCGCATCGAGAGGTGAGCCGGCTGCCCCACAGAGCCAGTGGCCGAGAAAAGTTACCGGATTGCCACCGCTCGAATTCTGACAGCTCAGTCCATTACCTTCCTCTCTTGATGCCCGTTCCACACCTATTTTGAATCCTTCCGGCCCTAGTTAGTTCCAGAGAAAGCATTTGGTACGTCTGTTCCAAACCACCAGCTAACTTAGGTTTCCTGTTGCCAAGACTGCTGACTTTCTGAAGTTGGCAGCAGTCCGAGCTTTTGTAGGTAGGATTGCCTGGTAATGAGTCACCCGGGGAGCCGAGCCCCCATCTCGAGGTGGAGGCGCAGCGTAGTGGCAGGCTCGGCGGAGGGCGCCCGCAGCAGCTCTCTGGAAGCCCCGTGTGGAGTAGCTCGGGGAGGGGCCGTGAACCTGGCGGCGTGGGGGGCCAGCCCCAGGAAGCTGAAGCGTGATCCGTAGTTTCTTTTCCTGGTTTGAAGAAGGTGCGCCAGAGCCATCCAAGGCGGTGCTGTGCGGAACTGGGATTACACGGGAAGCGGACGGTGACCGTGAAACCCCGTGCCCTAAGCCTGCTGGGTTGTGACGTGAAAGATGGCCTGAATGTCACAGCGGCAGGATTTAATCTGTGGCTGGTGATACTTAGCAAAGCAGATTTCGATGATGTTTATTTTAGTATTCCAGATGTTCATTATCTTTACAAATGGCTTGTGATCCGCAGAGTTCAGCCACGTGATAAGATGCATGCCCAGTCGAGGGTTGGATGGAACAGCCCGGAGAATGTTCTTTCTTCCTTCTTAGCTTTCTTCTTGTGTCCAGCTAAAGAAAAGTGAACTCCTTTCTAGTGGAGAGCCTAGGGGTGAAGAGTGGGGCAAAAGTAGTGAAGGCTTTCTTAATTCTGGGGTAGTGGCGAGGTTGGATCGGCTGACACGGTTCTGGGAGTCTTGAGAGAGAACTGAACCCCGAGCGTGGGTTACCACAGTTTAGGCTTTCAGAATACACCTGTAAGCTAAACTGAACAGAAAGGGTGCCGTAAGGCCAGAGTGCTTTGAGCACTGTATTCTCTTATCCTCAGGTATTGTCGGGGAGCAGACGGGGACAAGGCTACAGGCCACAAGGCCAGGAGTCCAGTGACACCGTGAACCAAGGGCGACGTGACGGTGTGGGCCGTTACAGAAATAGTTCCTGGTATTCCTCTGGTTCCAGGTATCAGAGCGCTCCATCCCAGGCATCAGGAAACATGAGTGAACGGGGCCAGGCCCACTCCGCAGGGACCAATGGAACTGGAGCCAGCATGGAGCCCAGCCCACCCAAGCCCTCATTCAAAAAGGGGCTCCCCCAGCGCAAACCCAGGACCTCTCAGCTTGGGGCTGTGAACTCTTGAGGGCAGTTCCAGTTGGCCTCTCTCCTCTATCCCACACAATTCAACTTGGTAACTGGACTTATTAGGAAACTTATAGTTAGATGTGATAACAAAAAGAAGTTTACGCATATCACTTTTTATGCCGTTCTAAATATTTTTGGTTTCTTCTGTCCTCGTTTCCTCTTTACCATTTTTGGAGGGGAAGCTGTTTTTTTTCCTTGACCTTTCCCAGTGATATGGATCGATTCTGATTGGTCATTTCCACCTGGAATCACAGGCCACTGATGCCCAGGTTTCCGCAGGGTCAGCAGTGCCCTTCCCGGTGCACCGGGCCTCTCAGTCACCCCAAGAGGCCTTCCTCTGCCCTCCTTCCTGTTCGGGCTCTCAGGAGGAGGAGGTGGGTCGGAACTAATCCAGCTGCCTCTCCAGGCTCAGCAGAAGCCACACATTCCTGTCAGATGCCCCCTACATGACAGCGTAACCAGGAAAGGCAGTGAAGGGATTGTGTCCTGCGCTGAATTAGCCAGAGAAGGGGACGTTGAGTTGGTGAAAAAGAAAGAACACTAGAAAACGTTTGAGAATCTGTCTCTGCTCCCAGAGCGTGCCTGAGACTGACCCTCAGATCAGGGTTTCAGTCTCCTGCTTGGCACCGTAGCTTAACCCGCGGTCTCTTCAGAATGCCCAAAGCCCTGTTTTCCTATCACCTGAGACTGCAGACCAGTCTAGGGAAGCCTACGGGAGAGTAGCAGTTAATTAAAGGGGAAAAAGTATTTCTTTGTTTCGATGTTTGAAGATTTTTGTTGTTACTGTTCTCCCTTGTTCCCGAATCCTCTCCTGATCCTCAACTACATTTACAGCAATATAACTAGTGTTGATCTAAGGTGTTACCCATCCAAAAATTGCCGCGGTCTTTATAGTTGAATAAATAAAAACAACTGCATAAACGTTCCCACCTTTGTTTCACGGCAGCAAATGCCTGCATTTCATTATCCGGTTTTCTATGGGCCTCGTGGGGTAGGAGTCATTCGGGCAGCTTGTTCGGGGCTTAAATGAGGGTGGCTGATTCCTAAGTCGTCTGTCCGCCACGCGGCACCAGATGAGAATGTGAGGCCAGCATGAGCAAATGCAGCTGTTCCTCGTGGGAACGGATTCGTAGTACAGGGAGCGGTGACTTTCCAGAGAGAGCTCGCCAGTTGAGAAAAACCACGGCTGCCAGCAGCTGTCCCGGGCAAGCCCTCCCCTCCGCTGCCTGTCCCTTGACAGGCGCGGCGAGTGTAACGGTGTAATCGAGCGCCTGCATGTAGCAGGTGGCACCGGGGCCAGACCCCTCCACCCCACACCGCCCCCAGCATCTATGATCGAATAACAGCAGAGCTTTCTCCTCCTCTGGAGTCTGCAGTCTGGGCCGTAAGCGGCAGTGGTGCAGAACTTAGCCGCCTCGGGGCTTCCCTTGGCTCTTCGGCTGCAGCTCAGCTGCCAGGGTTCAGGTTGGTTGAACAGATTGAGAGAGGGAGAAAGAGAGAGAGAGTGCGTGTGTGTCTTTCAGTAAAGAAAACAGTAGTCAAGGAATACTGGGAAGCCATTTTCTAGAGGGCTGATCACCTCATTTTGGGGGATTTGTCCAACAACACCACCAGCCTGCTGGGTGTCAGGGAGAAGCCCTCCTTTTCTGATGAATTGCTTCCCTATACTTGATAGAAAATCCAGAGATTGAAGTGACCTTGAAGGATTATGAGGTGTATCCCTATATCCAGGCGAGACTGTATTTAACCTCCTAGGTGACTGGGAGGCCACACGTTTGTCAAAATCACCCTGAAGGGGGGCGCCGGGCTGGCTCAGTTGGTAGAGTGTGTGACTCTTGGTCTCAGGGTCATGGTGCCTGCGTGGCTAAGTCAGTTGGGCCTCCTCCGACTCGGTTTCCGCACAGGTCGTGATCTCGTGGGTTGTGGGATCAGGCCCTCGCCAGGCTCCTCACTCGGCAGGGAGTCTGCTTGGCAATTCTCCCTCTGTGCCTCCCCGTACTCTCTCCCTCCCTCTCCCTCAAATAAATAAATCAATCTTTAAAAAAAAAAAAAAGAATGTATACAACTTAGATCTCTTTCCATGTCAGTATTCATTGTTCTTTCTGTGGCTGCATAATATCACATTGTATAAACTTAATGTAATTAACCAGTCCCTAATGATGGTTTTCAGTTTTTTGTTATTGTAAGTATTGCTGAAATGAGGATCTTATAATACATACAATTTTTACTTGTGAGAGTATATCTTCAGGGTAGATTCCTAGGATGGAGTTCCTGGGCCATATAGTGATTGAAAACGCCCTCTTAAAGATACCTGGATTTATACTCTCAGCAACAGCGTCTGGGGGTGCTTTGTGTGGTTGCTAAGCTGGAAGCTAAGGAGAGGTAAAGATAAGTGAACGACTTGATAGAGGGTATCAAGGGACTGATAGTCTAGTTGGGGGAACTGGCACATTGAACAAAATACTTGGAGGTAGTAGTGTTGCACCAAAGAGCCCCCCCACACACACACCCAGGTGTGAGTACAGTGGAGGACAGACTGCGCTGAGGCCTGGGCCTGTGCTTACAGGAGGACTACACCAAAGAATGGTCGGGCCTTTGTTCAGTGGCTTATAGATACAGTGACTTCCTATTTCAGAATCCCAAGCCAGGGTACAGTCATGTGTGTATGAATGCATTGTATGGGGAAAGCAAGACAAACTCTTTTAGGCTGGGAGTGACCTGGAGAAGCCAGCTTCCATCATGATTTCCAGTCCGTGAACAAACCTGTGCTCTTGGAGATCAGTGAAGTAATGACGTGTTGCCCCTGGAAATTCTGCCACCTGACCTAGGGAAATGAGGATCTGTCTTACCTGGTGCATAGGGTTCAACCCACCATCTTGTCCCACCTGGTGGGGATTAGCTCCATAAGGTAGCACACTTCCTGGAAGAAAACGTTGTTCAAATCAGTACGTGTTTGGACGTCACCCACCAAGAAGCTGTTCAGTCACTGTTTGGCCGGTTCAGAGTACCTGATCAAGTCCCAGCAGCCAGCACCGTCCCTTCGATCAAGCTCGACCTCTGGCGGCGTTAGCCACCTGAGCACACTCACTCCTTCAAACACGGAGGCACCTACTATGTGCCGGGCACCGTGCTGACGTCTGAGGCAACGATGAATGGTTCCAGCTCCTCCCTCAGCCGCTTTGCCGGGGAAGGGACACAGAGCTCTTAGCACCTCTTTAAACTCTGGCGGCTGAGCCGTGTGGGGCAGTGGGAAGACCCGGCACTTCGGAGGCATCCCCCCGGATTTTAATTCAGGATTCCAACCTGCTGGCTCTGCGACCCCCCAGCCTTGGGCAAATTCCGTGCCCTCTGTGAGCCTCTTCCTGAACTGGAAGCCGACAGGGTGGCAGCTACTCGCTAAGCAGGAGCCGCAGGTCGGTCCCCGGCGTCGGAGCTAACAGCGACAAGCGGAACGTTACTCGCCACGGCTCCGTCACTTCTCCATCTCCCCTGCCCTGTTAAGTGCCCGAGAGACGTGCCCCGTCTCCAGCCAGACGGACCCGCTAAAAAGGGTAAAAAGAAAAAAAGCCTCCGCTATCCTCTCTCTCCTGTAGGTTTTGTCCTGCGTGCCGGTGCCCCCAGCAGGGCGCGCTCAGGACCCCTCGTCTGCCTGCCCTACTGCCAGAGAGGCCCAGCGGCACCCGAGCCCGAGCCCGCGGCGGCGGGCAGGCCAGAGGCTGACGGGCTGACCCGGGGGAACCGCAGCGCAGCAGCCTAGCCGGGGGGAGAGCAGGCCTCACCCGGGGGAGACGCTGTCTGACGACGGTGCTGGGTGGGAGACTCGCCCACCATCGCCACCCCCACTCCAGTGCTCCCCAGCCCGCCCGTCCAAACAGCAGGAGCAAACACCACCCACTCTGATTCCTCAGGGAAAGAGTCAGGTCTCCTTTTTATGTCTCTCTCCAACTTAACCCAGTTAGGCTTTCTCTATAACTTGATTTCAAACCAGTCCGTTTTCTGGTGTTGCTAGAACCCGCAGATTGAGATCCAGACGGCGCGGACTCCCTCCCTCGCCGACCACCCCCCGCGGTAGCTCCCCATGGTTCGGGGCCGGGTCCTGGCACGGTGGGCACTCACGACAGGTCACTGTCCGCACACTCATCTAAATGGCCATGCCGTCCCCTTCGAATAGGCTGTTTACCAAAGGAGAGGACAAAGCGATCCAGCAAGATGGCACAGTAACGAACTGTTAGCTTAGTCAAGTCTCCATTCAGGTCTGGTTCCTCCACTTACTAGCCATATGAGACACAGCAGCCTCCACATCTGTACGTAAAACTATGCATCTTCCAGGATTCCCTCGTCTGAAAATGTATTACAGTTTACTCACACTAGCTTAGGACCGTCCACAAACAAAAAAGGAATGACCTAAAATGAGATAGCCAAGGAGTGGCCAAGTACTGGAAGCCTCCAATTTTTCTAAAGTGTTTGTTCGTTGTGGTGGAGATGGGGAACCTTCAGCGAGGCTTGCCCATGGCCAGGGCAAGCACTTAGGGGGACTGTGATAACAATCCCAACCACCGACTAAGGTCATCTCAACAGTCCTTGGAAGAGAGATCATTTCACAAATGAAGGAACTGATGCTCTTGGAGATTAACACCCACCCCATTCCGTTCCCTGTCCAAGGTCATCCGTGGCAAAGCTAGAATTCAATTCCAGACTCGCCTGACTTGGAAACCTGAGATTTTCTCACCGCTCAACACAGCCTTGGAAGCAGAGCCTGGCCACGTTGGCTGAGAGCGGGGCTGGAAACAGACCTGGGGACCTGCAGACAGGAGGGAGAGAGTGGGAAGAGGGGAGGAGACGGGAGGGGCCCCTGGGCTCTGTTCCTCGACAGCCACCTGCTCTCACCCCCTATACACAGTGACTGACTCCGCCTGCGCTTTGGGGGGCAGGGTGCTTTTTCCATCTTTTGTGTCTTGAGCGGTTTTTCCCTTGCTTTGCTCTTCCCTTCTCTCTCTCCTAGTTCCTTTTGTAGATAATACTCCCACAGGCCTCCCACGGCAGCTCCAAAATGCAGCCTCCTGAGTTTCTTCTTTTTGATAATGGCTTTGAGCTGTCTCTGAACAGGGCTCCCTCAACCTTCCCCTCCACATGTGACTCCCCACTGTGGCCCAATGACTCAAGAGTTGGGGGAATGGAAGAGGAAAGGGGCTTACTGTGCTTCCTGACCCGGTACCCCTGTTCACTTCTCAGCTCCTCTCCAACCCCCATCTATCCCTCTCCTAGATGTGGGTCCTCACCCCTCAATGTATATGTATGGTGGGGGAGGGGGAGCATGGAAGAGGAGGCACGAAATCTGTTACTTTTTAAGCCCAGGGGGCCTACAGGCCAAGTCTGGCAGGAAGACCTGAGAGACTAGGTGAAGTGGAAGAGGGAGGAGGGCGGGAGACCTATGTCCGAACGCTTACTTGCCTCCCGGGGCGGAAAGGACACCTTAAATCAGGTCGGACTGAAGGACCTGGGCAGTGTCCACACCCCCACCCCTCCCGCTTGGCACGAAGTTAATGCTCAGTAAACGTAAACTATAATTCTTAGCAGCACCCTGCATTCCATCTACCCCCTGCTCACCCTGACCCGAGGTGTCTGCTTTGGGTTTATCTTAGTATCTATTTTTTTTTAAAGATTTTATTTATTTACTTGACACAGATTACAAGTAGGCAGAGAGGCAGGCAGAGAGAGAGGAGGAAGCAGGCTCCCTGCTGAGCAGGGAGCCCGATGCGGGCCTCGATCCCAGGACACTGAGATCATGACCTGAGCTGAAAGCAGAGGCTTTAACCCCCTGAGCCACCCAGGCGCCCTTATCTTAGTATCTAAACCAGCATCTTTAATAACCCAAATCAGCCTAGGCTGATAAGCGGGAAGCCTGAAAATCTGAACACCTGGGGCTTAAATGGGTGACGGGAGGGCCACCAGGATCTGCTACACAGCCCTGGGTGACCAGTCCCCGTGAGTGTCCACACAGCTAGCCTGAGCTGCTTTCTGGGCCCCCGGTGGGAGATGGCTATGCTAGAGTGAGGGTGACTCTGGATCTGGGGGTGGAGGGCTGTCAGGCTTGGAACCCTGGTTCTCTGCCAATTACCAACCTGGTTACCTTGAGCGAGTCCCTCCCCCTCTGCCATTCTTTCTCTCTCTGTCTGCCTCTGTTTCTTCATTTGTGAATGGAGTGTAAGTAGTATCTACCTTGCTTGTTTCCCAGGAACCCTATGAAATTCAAAGTCAGATGGCAAACATTTACAAGATGCAAATGCCACACGCTGTTCTAAGTCCTTTGCTCATGTAATCTCTCTGACAAGCCTCTGAGGTTGTTAGCATGTATTATCATCCCCATTTCACCAAGGAGAAGATGGGGTCCTGGAAGGAAAATGGCACAGACAGCAAGTGGCTGGACTATTGTCAGACCAAATCGGTGCTTTCAACCACAGTCTTGTCTGGCCTCCAAGGGAGCTGACTGCTAAACTGCACCCTCTCCTAGTAGAATGTTTGCGCAGAGCGGAGGGACGTTCATGGGCTTGGGGGAGGGCTGACTGCTTGTGGAGGTGGGCGAGCGGAGCCTGATCCGCAGGTTCCTTGGGGTCATTCTTCCTGGGAGCAGGATTCCAGGATTCAGAGCACTTGCAGAGGAGGACCCTTCCTACCTTTTCTGCCAAAGCACCAGCTCATTTAAATACAGGTGTCTGGGGCTTTGGCCCTGGTGGCTGATGGAAGGGTGGGTGGGGCAGGCGGCCCGCCTTTCTTTCCGATGCCGGTGGCTGTGGCTGTGTCTCCTCGAGTGGTGGGGGTGCTGGGCCTCCCGCTTCACTCGGGGAACAAATTGCTGTTTTGGCCCCGGCGGCTCCTGTGGGCGCGGGCGGTAGCCGCGCTCGCTGGCAAATCGTGGGAGGGAGGAGGAGCGGCGCTGGCAGAGCGAGCCTGGGGGACCGACGCAGCGCGGAGACAAGCCACAGACGGCCGCCCGGGCCCTCCCACCCCCGCCCC
>LNAC01000053.1:1573381-1601055 GCA_002007465.1 Ailurus styani
CGCTTCGACGGCACGCGTGAGTCTGACCTTCGCCGCCCTGGCTCCCCGGGAAGCCGCTTCCTGCCAGGGTTCCCGCAGGTCCCGCACCCCGACATCTCGGCCTGGCGCCCTCTGTTCTCCCCGCCCCGCCCCAACGCCCCGCTTTCAGCCGGGACCACCCTCTCCTTCCAGAAGCCGTTTCTCAAAGGTTCAGGGTCCGCTCTGCCCCAGGCTGGGCAAAACGGCCAAAAGTCTCCGGGTTTGGGGCCCAGGATGCCATTTGTTGGCGAGGGCGCGAACCCCGACCTAGTCAGTCTAACTCCCCCCATCCCTGTGTCTGGCGCGGTCCTACCGACTACCGTGGAAGCGGCGGGGTGGGGGGGTGAGGCAGAGGAGCGGTGCTCAGGGAACCCGGAGGGTTCAAAAGCCCGATTTAGAAAAGAGGTTTGCGAAAGGAGATAGAGTAGGCGGGATTAGGATCGCGCTGTTAGTCCAAGCTCACCTCACCGCCTAAACTCCCCAGCCTAAACCCGCAGAGCCCCTCTGGACCCCAAAAGCTAGGTTTGGCTGCTCCCACCAAGACTGGGGAAGTTTGGAGTAGGTGACCAGAGCTGCTGGATCCTGGGTTCCCAGGGCTCTGAACACAGGGGAAGTGGTGCAAAGCCCCTCCCTCCTTCTCCTCCTGCACACTCACCCCCAGTGGGACTTACCAGCTCTCTGCCTATCGTCCTCCACGGTCTTGCAGTTCCTGATAGGGGGTGGGAGCCCATCACTGAGCACCCCCGCCCCCCGCACACACACACACTGGCTTCTCCATCTGCTTTGCCCTGCGCTTGGCTCCTGCAGCCTGCTGATTCAGTGCTCCCCACTCCCCAATACATTCCTGACTCCAGGCTGTGCTGTTCAGCTACCGTTCTTACACCCCCATTCTCGATCACAGTCACAATTCCTGAGCCAGGTCCAGCAGCTGAGGCTCACACAGGGAGTGCGGAATGGGTGGTGGCCTGGACTGCCTCCCATCCAGGTGGGTCCCAGTGCAAGGAGCCCCACAGCCACCATGGGTACCTAGCTGGTGAGCGAGAACCTGGCAGAGGTAGGAGTAGGGCTGAGGCTGCCTAGAGCTGGTTGTGCAGTCCCCCCCTTGGGCACCCCCAACCCTAGCCCTTAGCCCAAGCTGCTCAGGACACAGTGCAGAAGACACAGTTCCCACACAGGGCAGCATTCACCAACCTCCGTGTTCACATGTGCTGATTCCTGGGTGCACACGTATGCACACTGCTAGGAGTGGGATCTGTACAGAGAGGACACACTGACTCCTGTTCATAAGCAGCGCCTGTCCTAACCCCAGGCCTCCCCCCGCAACCCACACACGGTTCTTGGGCTTTGTCTTTGGCTGCAGGCATCTAGGAAAGGAGGGGTGGTAGACCCTGGGCCCCTTCACCCCACGCCTCCTCTGAGAAGTGCTCTCTTGCAGACAGTAACTTCGTGCTCGGCAACGCCCAGGTGGCGGGGCTCTTCCCCGTGGTCTACTGCTCTGATGGCTTCTGCGACCTCACGGGTTTCTCCCGGGCCGAGGTCATGCAGCGGGGCTGTGCCTGCTCCTTCCTCTATGGGCCAGACACCAGTGAGCTTGTCCGCCAACAGATCCGCAAGGCCCTGGATGAGCACAAGGAGTTCAAGGCCGAGCTGATCCTGTACCGGAAGAGCGGTGAGGGGCCGCCTGGCCAGCCCCCCTCACTTTGGAGGTCTCACCTCGCCTGGCACCCGCACCATCTACTGTCCCTGTGTTCCATCCCCATCATCTCCATCTCCCCATCTCACCCCATCTTGCCACTCACCCATGTCCTTCACCCCATCCACTGCCCCTGGCTTCTCTCTTCCGTCCCCACCTCAGCCTCTACTCAGTTTCCGATCTTCGGTTTCTACCCGAGCAGAGAAATGTCCCCATCTCAGCAGGACAGACCTGTGAGCACACATGTCCGTTGGTCATCTCTGCTCTCCTTTGGCTTCCCCGACCCTGTCCGTCAAGCCCTGTCCTAAATGGAGCCAGGCTGCCCCTCCCCTCCCAGGAAAGCCCCGGTCCTGCCTGTGTCTTGGCCAGGGCTGGCAGCGGGACCGCGGGGCAGGTGGCAAATAGGAGCTGGGCTGAGACTGTCTTTGTGCCCAGGGCTCCCATTCTGGTGTCTCCTGGATGTGATACCCATAAAGAATGAGAAAGGGGAGGTGGCCCTCTTCCTGGTCTCTCACAAGGATATCAGCGACACCAAGAACCGAGGGGGCCCCGACAACTGGAAGGAGAGAGGTGGGTGCGTGTGGGGCTGCTGATTCCGGCGGCTGCGGCTGGCTGGCGCGCTGGGTACCTCAGGCCTGGGCGGGGTCTTGGCACCCAACTTGGGCTTGCGGGTCCCCCCACCCTCTTGCGTTCGTTAACTCCTGCTTTGCTGGGTGAGAGGCCTGTGCTGCCCTCATTTCCACATGCCCAGGTGTGGAAAGCTTGTTTCCAAATAGATGCCTTGAGACACTGTTGGAGTTTTAAAGTCCACTTTACTGACAAACTGAAAGCAAACAGACTCCGCTAGTGCCAGGGAAGTACCGTTTCCTGACCAATTAGTGGGGCTGCCCACAGACCCAACTGGTTCCTCCCCCTCCCACAGACCTGACTGGGAGCCCCGGCTAAAGCCTGCTTTTCGTCCCTGGGGTCTTTCCCCTTTGTATCCTCCAAGGGCTGGTGGAGGCCTTTGACCAGCTCAGAAAGCTATCATCAGAAGCTGGCTGTGCCCCTGGGGATGCCGGGGGTCCTCTCCATTCCCCACTCCCCACCCCAGCCCTGGGAGCCGCCTCCGTGCTCCTCTCCCAGGCCTTTCCCTATGGAGATCCTCTCCTGCCCTTTCCTGGATCCGGACCTCCCTCTGCTGGAAGCAGGCATGGGGAGGAGTGTCTGTAAGCACCCACAGGACTGCCCCTTGCTGGGGCGGGCGAGTGCCCCTGGAAATGAGGATGCTGGAGCCGCCCAGCTCTAGACACACTAAGTGGTCCGGGACTCAGACCAGCTCATGGGCCAGCAACTGGTGTCCTACACCCAAGACCCTGGCTGGGGTGTGTGGGCACTCCCCCATTCTCACAGGCTCTTCTTTTGCAGGTGGTGGCCGGCGCCGATATGGCCGGGCAGGGTCCAAAGGGTTCAATGCCAACCGGCGGCGGAGCCGCGCTGTGCTCTACCACCTGTCTGGGCACCTGCAGAAACAGCCCAAGGGCAAGCACAAGCTCAATAAGGTGGATTGCGCACAAGGGTGTGTGTTTGGGGGGCAGGATAGGGCAAGCTGAGGAGGTGGAGGAGGGGAATTCACCCCACAGGAGAGAGGGCTATCCAGGGGACCGCCCAGGCCCTACCAGAGGGGTTGTGGTGGAGGGAGGGAAGGAAAGTCAGATGCCTGATCCATCAAAGATACAGTCTGGGCCCTGCTGTCGATGGGCCTTGGATCAATGTTGGTGCCCCTCCCCCCCAAGCAGTGGTGTGACCTCAGCTAAGTCAGTGGCCTCCCTGACCTTCAGCCTTCTGAGCTATAACGTGGGGACTCTAATGCCTGTGTCAGAGGTAGCTTTGAGTATGCAGGGAGAGAAAGGAGGTGGGTGCCTGTCCTGTACCCCATCCAAACTCAGCCTCTGCCAATTTCCTGTCCTCCTGCCCGGACCTGCCCTGCCCTGTCACTCAGGGGGTGTTTGGGGAGAAGCCAAACTTGCCCGAGTACAAAGTAGCCGCCATCCGAAAGTCGCCTTTCATCCTGCTGCACTGTGGCGCACTGAGGGCCACTTGGGACGGTTTCATCCTGCTCGCCACCCTCTACGTGGCCGTCACCGTGCCCTACAGCGTGTGTGTGAGCACAGCCCGGGAGCCCAGCGCCGCCCGCAGCGCCCCTAGCGTCTGTGATCTGGCCGTGGAGGTCCTCTTCATTCTCGGTACGTGTGCCCCGGGCCTCCCACCCTACCCTGTGCCGGGCACCCCCCAGGCTCTGATGAGGTCTGCATGGCTTCCATGCCGGCTGACAGACGTCCCCCATGCCGTCCCCCTCTTTGTGACCTGTGGGCTTTGGAAGCAAACCTAGGTTCCAAACGTGTCTCTACTGCTAATGGGTTATGGGACCCCGAGCCGACTGTCGCCTCTCCACGCCTCAGTTTCTCCCTCCATCCAAGAGGCACAACAGTGTCTGCCCTTTAGAGCTGTGTGAGAAGTAAGACAGTTGGGGGCCAGGCCAGTGTCAGACACTGAGCAGGAGCCCAGGAAGCAGGGGCTCCTCCTCCGCCCCGTGCTGAGTCCTACCCGGACTTCCGCAGACATCGTGCTGAACTTCCGCACCACATTCGTGTCCAAGTCCGGCCAGGTGGTGTTTGCGCCAAAGTCCATCTGCCTCCACTACGTCACCACCTGGTTCCTGCTGGATGTCATCGCGGCGCTGCCCTTCGACCTGCTACACGCCTTCAAGGTCAACGTGGTCCGTGCAGCCGGGCTGGGTGGGCTTTGGGGCTGGGCGGGCGGGCCCGGCCGCGGGATGACCTCGCCGTGTCCCCACCGACCCCGCAGTACTTCGGGGCCCACCTGCTGAAGACCGTGCGGCTGCTGCGGCTGCTGCGGCTTCTCCCGCGGCTGGACCGCTACTCCCAGTACAGCGCCGTGGTGCTCACCCTGCTCATGGCCGTGTTCGCCCTGCTCGCCCACTGGGTGGCCTGCGTCTGGTTCTACATCGGCCAGCGGGAGATCGAGAGCAGCGCCTCGGAGCTGCCGGAGATCGGTACTGGAAGCTTCGGGGGGCGGCGGGGGGCGCGATGCCCGCTGTGCCAGAGGAGCGTGTCTACGCGCGCGCGTGTCTGGGGGGAACGCGAGTCCCGGGGGGGGGGGGTNTGTGAGCTGATACGAGGCGTCGGGGACGTGTGTGCAAGTCGGCCTCGGCAGGGGTCTCTGGGGCGTTCGGGCCAGTGGGTGTGTGGGTGTGAGGAGAACGCGGGCGCTGGCGCGCGTGTGGCCCCACGGAAGAGTGTGACGGGGCCGCCACTGAGGCAGGCTTGCTCTTCAGCAGTCAGACACAGCGGCGAGAGCCCCGCCGGCTGCCTGGGGGGTCCTCGTCACCCGTCACGACCTCCCCGGGGCCTTAGCTTTCGTCAGGTTCTCCAGGCCCCCGGCCGGCCGGGAACCGCGCCCCTGTCAGGACGAGGCCCTGCGGGGAGCCGCTGCCCTCCTGGGCACCTCCGAGGCCCGGTGCCCGCCCACCGCCCTCTCGGGGTCTCGGTCGGCGCCCCCGGCCCCGGCTGCCTCCAGGCCGGGCTCTCCGGCCGCTTCTCCGCCCTCCCCGGGCCTAAACTGCAGCCTTTCTCTGAGCCCCGCTGGTGTCTTCACTCTCCTTCACTTCACCTCCACTTCCACTCCTCCCTCTGTTCGCCTCCCACTCACGTCCTCACTCCTGCCAGGAAGGCTCCCACCCCCACCTCTCCGCCCAGAATGGCAACCGGCAGGTCACGGGGACCTTCTGGGGCCGGACCCTCATCGCCTGCCGGTCCCGCGGCACCGACCCTGCGGACCGCACTCCTCCGAACCGCCCTGCTTCTCCGCCCCGAGCAGCGCGGCCCCCGCCGGCCTCCGCCGCCCCGGCCCCGCTCTTCCCCTCACCTCGTGCCCTGTGATCCCCGGGCGCCGCGACACCGACTCGGCCTCCCTCCTTCCCCTCGCTCCAGACCACTCCGCGCAGCCTCTTCTGATTCTTCATGCCCCAAAGCCCCAAAGCTGAACAGCCTTCCTCCTCCCATGCCCTCCAGCCTTCCGGTGGCCGCCCAGGGGCTGGCCTGCAGGTGTAGTACCTGTTCTAGTCAGTGGGCAACAGGCCAGCGGCTCACCCGGCCTGGTGTGACCATCTGCTCTTCAGTGGGATCAGCGGGAGTGCAGGTGGACCTTAGAAACACGCTCTGATCGGTTCCCAGGGACGAGGAGGCTCCTGCAAACCCTCTCTCCCTCGCCGAGCCCGCGGAGACTGGTGCGTGGCCCAGGGGCCCCCGCTGGTATTCCCCGAAGCTCTAGTCGCCGAGCACGTGGAACCGGGATGCTCCAGGCGGTGTCGGCTCCTTGGCACCTGCCCTTCCCAGAGGGAGGCCGTGGTGGAAGCGGCTCCGGGGTCAGACAGTCAGTGGGCTGGAAGGTCGATAACCGTGACCCCAAAGTGGGCTCAGACACCAAATCCCCGGGTCAGCTCACTCCCACGTGCGCCCCAGATGCTCCGAGTCATGCATCCCTGTGGCTCCTTTGTCCGACCCCCTGACAGGGGCCGCTCAGCTGACACGAAGAGTATCTTTGGCTCCCAGAGGGGCTCTGAGTCCCACCGTGGGGGGAACACGGGCAAGTGGGAGGCAGGCTGTTTTGCCTGTTAACTCTAGCACCCTTGACCCCTAAGCTTTTGAGTGATTTCGTTCTATTTGGGGCTGATTCTAGCTCACAGTAGGGGAGTTTCCAAGTCCTTCACCTCACCCACTCCTCCTTTCTGCAGAGAAAGGACTCCGCAGCCAGGTCAGAGCCACACCCGGACCTCCCAGAGCCCAGCCTCAGAAGGGATGTCTGGAGGGGGAGTGGTGCCCCCTCCTGGTGCACCTCTGGTGGGCGGTACCTTCCCCTGGCTTCCCTGCCTGGGTTCTGCAGCTCCTCTGGCCGGGGTGTGGACAGAGTCCCTTCCCCCGATTCCTATCAGCCCGGTGCAGATGGACTGGATTTTCAAAAGATGGAGCGAGATACTGAGGGACGTCCCTCAGGGCGCTCCTCACTATGAAAGCCACCAGCCTCCAGAGCGGCCTCCCCATACCAGCGGCTCCAGGCGCTGCCCTGCCGGGGCCCCATAGCCGAAATAGAGAGGGGCGGGCCCCTCGGCTGCCTTCCCTCATCCTCCCGCTTCTCAGCCCTTGCTCCCCACCCTCACCTGACAACTGGCTTCAGGTCAGGGGCCCAGCTGCAGAGCGGCTGAAGAGTTTTGCACAGGAGGGCGAGTCCTCACCTTGGTTCAGGCCTTAACACATCCTCCCAAATCCCTTAGCCAAGATTTTGACGTCCCCAGTGTGAACCCCACATTCTAGCTAAGCAGAGCTATTTGCCTGCACTTGTCTCCATCTCTAGGGTTGGCCCACTATGGCCTTTCCCTAGATCAGGAACAAGGTTCTCTCAGTTTCTTTGATTCGAAACTCTACCCATCCTCTGAGACTAAGCACCAATGTCCCCTCTTTCAGGAAACCCTCTGGCCCTAAGCCATAGCATGTTGGCTCGAGCCCCATCCTGTGGCACTCGGGGGTTGTGCAGGAGGCATATGTCTGTGAGCTTGCTGAATGAACGGCTCCAGGGGTGAGGAGGGCTGTGGAGATCTCGGGGAGCAGGGTGTGTAAGGGGTTAGGGAGAGAGGGCACGCTCCACCGCAGCCTGAGGTCCTGAGCCTGCCTCTGCAATTGCCTTCCGTGTCTCTGCTCTAGATCTGCCCTCTCTCCCTTGCTCCTCTGACTCCCAGCTCTGCCAGGACCCCTGGGACCGCCGTCCAACACCCGAGAATTCCCACAACCTTCCAGCTAGGCTCCGAGTGACTTTGAGTAGCCAGAGCTCCTGAGAGACCCAGTACACAGCCCCACTTCCTGCCCAGGCCAGGCCAGAGAGCGTGGGGTGGATGGAGAGACTGGAGCTCTGTCCAGCTTCTGCTGGGTGTCCCAGGCTGGCCTGTGTCCGCACGTGCGTGTGCCCCGGGCCGGCCTGCCTGCGGCCTTTGAATGTGCTCACCTCTCCTGCCCGGGTGCCCGAGCGCCAGCCCCTGTGTGCCCTTGTCTCTCTCCCAAGTGCGCACGGGCTTTTTCCGTGTGAGTGGCTGTGGCTGTGCGCCTGTGAATGTGTTCACACATGTGTGTCCTCAGCCTCTTGAGTGTGCGGAGCCTGCCTGTAGGCTTGATAGTGCTCATGCACACGTCGTCGGTGTGCCTGCGAGCGCCCTGGGGCTGGGTGTGATTGTGAGGAGGGCGGGGTGCGAAGCAGGTGAGCTGAGTGAGAGAAAGAGCGAGAGGAGTCTGGGGGGACAGGGTAGAGGGCGTGGCTTCCAGCTGGGCCTGCTTCCTGGGAGGCATGCCAGCCACAGGGAAGAGGGGCTGGTGCTCCTTGCTCGGCACCACGAGACCCCAGCTGGGGAGACGACAGTCTGGTCCTCCCATGCTTGGTGCTTGTCCTGGTGAGGGCGGAGGGGCGGATGGGGTCGTGCTGGAGGACAGGGGAGGCAAGGGAAGGGGACCTGGGGGGAGGATCTGCATCCCCGTGTCCCCCACACCGGGGGGTGGGCAGCAGTGGGCACACCTGGGCCTGCGGTGCAGGCGGCGCGGCCGGCTCAGGCACGCTGGCCCCCTCCCCCAGGCTGGCTGCAGGAGCTGGCCCGCCGCCTGGAGACGCCCTACTACCTGGTGGGCCAGAGCCCCGGGGCGGGGAACAGCTCGGGCCACAGCGACAACTGCAGCAGCGGCAGCGGGGAGGCCAACGGCACCGGCCTGGAGCTCCTGGGCGGCCCCTCTCTGCGCAGCGCCTACATCACCTCCCTCTACTTCGCGCTCAGCAGCCTCACCAGCGTGGGCTTCGGCAACGTGTCCGCCAACACGGACACCGAGAAGATCTTCTCCATCTGCACCATGCTCATTGGCGGTGAGGCCCGCTACCCTCCCGGCCCCAGGCCGCCCCGCTCCCCACCTGCCCCCCGGGCCCAAGGTCCTTCCTGGAGGTTCTTCTGCGGCGAGAGGGGGGCAGGGATCCAGGGATGCCCACGGGGCTGCAGGACTCCGCGGGGCGGGTGTCAGGCCGGCCCGGAGGTGACCCCCTCTCGCCGCCCTCCCCAGCCCTGATGCACGCGGTGGTGTTCGGGAACGTGACGGCCATCATCCAGCGCATGTACGCCCGCCGCTTTCTGTACCACAGCCGCACCCGAGACCTGCGCGACTACATCCGCATCCACCGCATCCCCAAGCCGCTCAAGCAGCGCATGCTCGAGTACTTCCAGGCCACCTGGGCCGTGAACAATGGCATCGACACCACCGAGGTGCGCGGGCCTTCGGGGAGGGCGCTTCGCTCCCCGAAGAGAGTGTGCTCGGCCTCAACCCCCAGCAGTGGGCTGGGGGGCAGGGAACGCGGGGTTCTGGCTTCCGCGCCCCCCTGGGGGGGCCGCGGCCGGGCGGAGGCGCTCAAGAAGGCCTGGGGGCTCTGCTCAGGACGAAAGCGGAGCTGCGCCCCCGTGGGCCAGAGGGATTGGGAGGCGGGCGGAGGCGGCCCCCTCCCCGATCGTCCCCGGTGCGGAGCCTCGGGTCCCTCCCACTCCGCCGCGGCGCTCCCGAGGCCTGCAGGGAGGCAAAGGGGCCGGCTGGGGGCCGCCTTCCATTCGGCCGCTGACCTCCCCCCCCGCCCGCGCCGCCCCAGCTGCTGCAGAGCCTCCCCGACGAGCTCCGCGCCGACATCGCCATGCACCTGCACAAGGAGGTCCTGCAGCTGCCCCTGTTTGAGGCCGCGAGCCGCGGCTGCCTGCGGGCACTGTCCCTGGCCCTGCGGCCCGCCTTCTGCACGCCTGGCGAGTACCTCATCCACCAAGGGGACGCTCTCCAGGCCCTCTACTTCGTCTGCTCCGGCTCCATGGAGGTGCTCAAGGGCGGCACGGTCCTGGCGATCCTAGGTGCGTGCCGCCCGGAGGGGAAGCAGGCACTTGTGGGAGGCGGGTGGGACCCGGACGCCCTCCGCAGAAACACAGAGAGGTGGTAGGCTCGGCCGCCCCGAGGAACAGCCGGGATGGCTTTGGGAGGAGCCGTGGAGCCCCGGGCAGAGCGCGCAGCGGGCCCGTGACCACCAGGCGGCAACACAGGAGGAAGAAACCCCCTGCAGGTGTGCAAGGCTACCCGAGTGAGTGCAGGAGCAGCTGGCAGCTGAGGAGCGGCTGGTCAGGGTGGGGGGTGGGGTCAGCATTTCCCGTCAAGGAGGGTCCCGCTGGTGAGAGTGCTCTCAGGCCAGGCTACAAGGGGGGTGGGGGCGTGCAAAAGTTCCGGAGAGCAGGGCCCCAGTGGGTGACGGCAGGGCTCAGGCTGCCTGTATACGTCCATTCGTGGCAAAAGAAGGAGGTGAAGATGGGTCAAGTCCCTGGACAAGGACGAAGAGATTGCCGTTGTGGAATGGACATCAGAACAGCGCCGATGCGATGCTAAGAGTCTCACAGCTGGGCTGGCCCTTGAGTGCTTCCGTGCATACGAACCTCACAAAGCCCATGGCAGAGGCACTGGTGTTGTGCCTGTTTTGCATGAAAGGAGCAGGAGGCTTGGAGAAGTTCATGAATTGGCGGGAGGGGTTAGAACCTAGGTCATTGACTCTAAACCTTAGGCTTCATTCACTGTGTTCTCAGGCACTTTGCTCGAGGGAGAGCCGTGTCCTGAAGAAAGGGCATGATTTCAGGGTGGCAGGATGCACACTCGAGAGTCTAAAGAGGCAGGCTCAACGCTTTGGGAGACAGAGCTGCACGGGCTCCCAGCAGGGGCCCCAGCAGGTGGGAACTCTGATCTGCTTGGGTCCTGGAGGGCCTCACCTGGGGGATGGAAGGGAGATGAATCCTCAGCCAAGGGCTGGTAGACTCACTGGGGAGATGGTTGAGCCCCAGTGAGGCTGAGGTTCGTCATAACCGGGAGAATTAAGAAGACCAGGTGCCCAGCATCTACTGGGTGTCCCTTCCCTCTCCCTTGAGGAGGGTGATCTTCTGACAGAAAAATACCATCCAGGGGGTCTTGGAGGTAAGAGAGGCCAGAGGCTGCCCCACCTTTCACTTTGAGTCTTTTGTGAGTTTGGCTTCTGGACCTAGATTCCTCTCATGCCAGGACTCTGAGCCAATGGAATTTTGGCCACTCACATAGGGTTGGCAGGCCTTAGAAAATGAGGGAGAACCGGAGAGATTCAGGAGGGCAAACAGCTTTTGACAGTCGCAGACTGGTCAAGACTGTTGAGCGGATTATTAAACAGATGGTTTCCAGCTCAGAGCCAAGGCAGCAGTGAGGCTGGGAACTGGCGTCAGTCCTGCAAGAACGTCTCTTCACGGATGCCAGGCTCCAGGTTGCAGAAGAATCCTATTCACTATTAAGACAGAACCTCGAGAATGTTCACCGCCTGCACCCCAGGCCTTTGCCTCACTGCCTGTGTCCACGGCACTGGAATTTTGCCCCCTTGGATCCATCCTGTCCCTGTCCATATGTTCCAGATGAACTGCTTCAGCTGTTGCCTTGACGGGTCTCGACACCCTGGTGAATGCCTGATTCCCCACCCTCTGGTTTCCTGCTTTGCCTTCACCCGGCCCCCACCTGCCTCCTTAGCTGAACATCCGGGGGCTTCCTGCCTGCTGCTGGCCGTGGAAGCTCACCATGCCGTGAGCAGTGTCCCATCTGGCCCCTACCTCCGTGTATGGACTGACAGCTAAGCATGCGTAGTCGGCTGCGGGGGCAGGAGGCAGGAGAAACAAGGCGGACTGGGGGCCGGTGCCAGGAAGACCCCAGGAGGCTGAAGAGCTGAGCTGGCGGTTCCGGCTGGGAAGCCAGCCTGGACAGGGGCTCTGGGCTGAGACCAGTGGCACAGAGCTCTGTCATTGCTCCTGTCCTGTTTCTCGATCCTGTCTCACCTTTTGGATGAAGACCAAAAATACACACTTCTCCTATTTCCAGATGACACACACGAGGAGAGAGAGCTCATTCATCAGAGGAGCACACTGAGATCCAAGCAGCTCTCAGAAGGAACCAGAAGGATGGCCCCAAACCAAGAAAATACGATTTAACAGCGATGCCTTCTACACTTAAGTTTGAGCAAAAGTCCACGAACATTTCCAGGAGGCTGCTAAGCTCAGTTCTGCTGGTGGCAGGAGGCGGCCCACAGTGGGGGGTGGCAGTGATCCAGCTTTTTCCTTGTGGGTAAGGAAAGGCTTCCCAGTCCTGTGAACTCCGACGGTGGACTGAGCTGTGTCGTGAGGGCGGCGAGTGTCTGCCGCAGTGCCCACAGCACACCAGCCCTGTTGGGAGTCCTCTACAGGGAACTCTTGTCTGGAGGGCGAGGAAGGAAATGAGCTCTGATTGCTCGTCTCTGGGTCAGGCACTTTACCTCCACAAACTCGCTGAATCCTCACGTGCCTCTGACTGGAGATACCCTAGTTCTTTGATTCTAAGATGCACATTTCCCCCCTACAATTTATTTATTTATTTATTTATTTATTTATTTATTTAGATTATTTTTTTAAGATTTTTTAAAAATTTTTATTTATTTGACACAGAGAGACAGATCACAAGTAGGCAGAGAGGCAGGCAGAGAGACAGGGAGAGGAGGAAGCAGGCTCCCCGCTGAGCAGAGAGCCCAATGCGGGCCTTGATCCCAGGACCCTGAGATCATGACCTGAGCCGAAGGCAGAGGCTTTAACCAACTGAGCTACCCAGGCGCCCTCCCCACTATAATTTAACATCTCTGAGATTGGGATGCAGACTCTGATGCCGTTTTACAATGCTGTCAGCCAGGTGGCAGCCTCAGCTGGCTGGTGGGAAAACCCTCCCTTGACACCTTCTAGTAAGATCCAGAAAGCACCTCGACTCGGTTCGACACAAACTCTGTCCTGCAAGCACCAGGGCTCAGGGAGATGAAGTCACATGGCCGCCGGACATCACTGTGCCCCACGGGGCCCTACCCTCTGGGTTCCTGGACGAGCCCCTCCTGAATCACCTGTGAGGCTCGAACAGTATTGGATTGTGGGGTCTCTTGTAGATACTGTGATTCCATAGGTAGAGATGGGGCCTGGGAGTGATTGGCTTAACTTTCATAAGGGTTCGGAGTTACAGGCAGCCAAGGAACCACGAGAACTGGTGACTGCCCAGTGGTCTCAGGGCTAACATTCAAACGGACCCAGGATGGTGGCTTCGGTCCCAGATAGGCCTTGAGCCCCTGTGTCTCAGTGCATTTCGCTGTCTGAGGAGCCGGAGGCAGGCAGCAGGGGTGCGCTAGGGCCCGGGCCCCTCTGCTCCTCTCTGTGCTGCCTCTCGAGGCCCCACTGAGCTCATAGGGGAAGCTCAGCTGACTCCCTGTCCATGGGCTGAGGGGCAGGGCTCGCTGACCTCTGCTTCCGGTTCCCAGGGAAGGGTGATCTGATTGGCTGTGAGCTGCCCCGGCGGGAGCAGGTGGTCAAGGCCAATGCTGATGTAAAGGGGCTGACCTACTGCGTCCTACAGTGTCTACAGCTGGCTGGGCTGCACGAGAGCCTCGCACTGTACCCCGAGTTTGCCCCACGCTTCAGCCGGGGCCTCCGAGGGGAGCTCAGCTACAACCTGGGTGCCGGTGGAGGCCCTGCAGAGGTGAGGGCGCTGGGAATGGGCGCAGAGGGGGCTGGCGTGCCAGGGGCCTGAGGAGGGGAGCAGAGCTTGGGGCTTAGGAGGCATCGTGGGAGCGTCTGGCCTGGTGTTACCAGCCCCACACGTTTCGGGGAGTCTATACTTTCCCGCCTGCTGTACACAGACACACACACACAGACACACACACACACTCCCTCCCTCCCTCCCTCCCTTAGCTCCCAGCCCAGCTGTGCTCTCCCTGGCCCACTGAGACGGCCTGGCCTGGTCCGCAGTGAAGTCTTAAGGGGCGGAGGCGGAGGGCCACGCATGAGGGCCAGGACGCCGGGGTTTGGCCAGGCACTAGTCCTCCCAGCTGCCTCTGAGGAGCCCTGTGGCTCCCCTCCTCCTTCCCCATGAGGGAGAACTGCTCTGAGGGGCTTTGAATTTTCCTGGCTTAGATCACTAATTCCAAACCCGTTTTTAGCACGGCGTTCTCCCGGGTAGTTTGGTGAGACTGAGGGACCGAGTAGAGGGGTGGCGTAGCCACACTTGGCTAGGCAGCAAATTCCTTCAGGGCTTGGTGGCTTTGTGAGGGCAGAAGAGCAGTCCCCCCCCCCCCGCAACTCCCCACATACACACCTGAGCCCCTTCCTCTGAGAGTGGGAGATATTGGGCATCCGGTGTAACAAAGCTGGCTCCTTCTAGAGAGATGAGGTCGGGGTGGGGCAGGTGAGTGGGGCACAGGAGGGGCTATCCGTGCCGCTTCCCTGTCCCCCACTGTCCCCAGGCAGACACCAGCTCCCTGAGTGGTGACAACACCCTCATGTCTACGCTGGAGGAGAAAGAGACAGATGGGGAGCAGGGCCCCGCAGCCTCCCCGGCCCCAGCTGACGAGCCTTCCAGCCCCTTGCTGTCCCCTGGCTGCACTTCCTCCTCCTCAGCAGCTAAGCTGCTGTCCCCACGTCGCACAGCACCCCGGCCCAGGCTGCGGGCCAGAGGACGGCCGGGCAGGGCAGGGGCCTCACAGGCTGAGGCTGGCCCCTCTGTCCACCCTCGAAGCTTAGAGGGTCTGCAGCTGCCCTCTGTGCCATGGAACGTACCCCCGGATCTGAGCCCCAGGTAAGCAGGCCCTGGGCCACTGTACTCTGGCAGAGATGGTGGGGATGGGCCTGGGGCCCCGGACGGACACAGTCCTCCCCTGGGGGCCCATCCTTCCATCCTAACCCATCCCTGCCTCCTCCAGGAAGCCTTCTTGGACTCCACCTTCCTGTGGCCCCCCACCCCACCATTTGGTGCCTGGCCGTTCACTGTTTAGAATTCCCGGTGTGTCACCTTGCTCGAGTTCAGATCCCTAGCAAAACCGCAAGCTCCTAGGGAAAGGGCCCGAGTGTTACCTGTCCCAGGCCCTGACCTCCGGGCTCCGGCAGCTGGTGTGTGTGGCCGCCGGGCCCTGCGTTGGCCGCCTGTGGACTGATCAGTCGCCCTGGTCTCTGTGTCCGCCGCAGGGTAGTAGATGGCATTGAGGACGGCTGTGGCTCTGACCAGCCCAAGTTCTCCTTCCGTGTGGGGCAGTCGGGCCCGGAGTGCAGCAGCAGCCCCTCCCCTGGGCCAGGTACCGGGGCCCGGGGTGGGGGGGCAGGGGAGGTTGGCAGGGCTGCCTCTTGGCCCTGTGAACCTCTGAGAAGCCGGGAGGGTCCAGACTTCTTGCCCTCTTGCCCTTCTCAACCTACACGGTTGGGCAGGGCAGTTTGGTGGTGAAGACCAGCACCTTGCCGTCCGAGGCGGCCGGGGATGGGGTTTGGATCCCCGCGGTCCGCTCTCTGGCAGCAGGATCTTGGTTCTGTCCCCGGCTTCCGGCCTATATCACGGTGGTTGTGTGTGTTGAGTCGGATGCTGCTGCTAAGACCCTGGGGAGCACACAGGGCTGCAGGAGAAGCAGGGTTGTAAGTGGTCCCCGGCCAGGCCATGCGGCCCTGAGAGCGGACCAGGGAACGAGCTCCCCGGAGCGGTCGTGTGTCGGGAGGACAGGCACCAAGAGCAGCTTCCGGAGCGGGGGAAGCGCAGGGCAGCGTGTCCGGGGTCCCCTAACGGTTTGGGCAGAATCCCCCACCTGGGGCAAGGCTGGAAGGGGCCGCTGCTGGCGTCAGGCCGAGGCAGTCTGTGCTGACTGGGGCCGAGGTCTGGCCCCTGTGCCATCTCCTGCTCCCGGCCCGGCTGGTGACCCCGTCTTCCTGTTCACAGAGAACGGCCTGCTCGCTGTCCCCCTCAGGCCCGGCGAGGCAAGGAACACAGACACACTGGACAAGCTGCGGCAGGCGGTGGGTGAGGGGCGAGCGGAGGCGGGGAGGGGAGAGGGCCGGGCACCGCTGCTGTGAGGCCCGGACCCCTCTAACTTTGCGCTCTTCCCTCCTCCCTCGCCCCCCAAAGGTGACAGAGCTATCTGAGCAGGTGCTGCAGATGCGGGAGGGCCTGCAGTCACTGCGCCAGGCTGTGCAGCAGGTCCTGGCACCCCACGGAGAGGGCCCTTGCCCTCGGGCGTCAGGAGAGGGGCCGTGCCTGGCCAGCACCTCTGGGCTCTTGCAGCCTCTGTGTGTGGACACTGGGACGTCCTCTTACTGCCTGCAGCCCCCAGCTGGCTCTGTCTTGAGTGGGACTTGGCCCCACCCTCGCCCAGGGCCCCCTCCCCTCGTGGCCCCCTGGCCCTGGGGTCCCCCAGCATCTCAGAGCTCCCCTTGGCCTCGGGCCTCAGCTTTCTGGACCTCCACCTCTGACTCAGAGCCCCCGGGCTCAGGAGAACTCTGCCCCGAGCCCAGCACCCCTGGCTCGCCACCTGCCGAGGAAGGGGCTAGGACCGGGCCCTCAGAGCCCACGCACCAGGCAGAGGCTGCGAGCACTGGAGAGCCCCCGCCAGGGTCGGGGGGCCTGGCCTTGCCCTGGGAACCCCATAGCCTGGAGATGGTGCTGATCGGTTGTCACGGCTCTGGCACAGTCCAGTGGACCCAGGAAGAAGGCACAGGGGTCTGACCGCCAGCCCGGAACTCAGTGTTGCCAGCCATGCTGCCATCTGCCGCCCTGCCTGACCTCGAGGCGGAGGAAGGGTGGCAGCCGCCCCCCGGGACTCCACTCTGCGCGCTGGCTCAGGGCCTGGCCCGACTCGCAGGGTGGGCTGGAGCCGCAGGGGCAGGCCCCAGGCTGGGACTCTCTGGGCCCCTCCTCATCCTGCTCCTGTTTCCTCCTGCAGGATGGGGGACAGAGGCCTGAGGCCAAGGAGGGATTCGGCCCTCCCCTGCATGTGTCCCTGCCTCACCAGTCCCATTTTTTATATTAAAAAAAATAATAAAAGGAGCTACTTTGGAACTTGGTGCTTTTTATTTACAAAAGAAAAATAATAAAGGAAAAGTCTGAAGCTAATCAGCTGGAGACGAAGGGACAAAGGTGGGAATCAGGGGAAGAGGAGGGTGGCCTGCAGAGAGAGAAGGGGAGGGGCTCTGGCTCGAAGGAAGCCGGACGGTTCCAGACTCCAGGGGCTTCCCGAGGACCAGCCCTGCCTTCCCACAGAGGCTCGGCTCGATGGGCCAGCAGAGGGGCCTCCTCCTGCCCACTCTGGTTTTTCCGGGAGCCTGAGTTCCCAGCTCCAAGGGCTGGAATGGCAGGGGAAACTGAGGCCAGAGAGAGCACATGGGTCCTGCCACCACACCTCACTGTGGCGTGATCTTGGCAGCCTCAGCCCGAATAAGGGCAATGAGGTCCTGGTTGATGAGGAAGACGAATCTGAGGCTGGCAATCTGTGGGCGGCAGAGAAGAGAGGGATCGGGGGCCCGGCCCACATCGCAGCTCCGGAAGCCCCTGCGCTCATCCCAACCTCTCCGCCTCCCTCTCAGCTCACCTCCACCACGGAGTTGTTGCTGAGGCGCCATTTGGAGCCACACAGCACAGGCCGTCCATCGATGTAGATGGGCCGCCGGCCCTCATTGGCGATGAAGAAGTCACCGTTATTTTTCAGCTTGATGACACCTGTGGGGATGGAGAAGTGAAGACGGATGAGGAGACAGGGAAGGCCAGAGAGGGCCTCAAGTCCCCGTCCACACCGCTCCCCAGGGACAGGCTAGAAGGCACCCACGACTCCCAAGCTGGCGATCTTGAGGTGCCAGCTGCTCCGCCCTCGCTGCTCCTCCCTAGCTACTCCATGAGGGTCCCCCGGAGACCAAGCCTCAGGGCTGCAGGGCCGCGAGAGGCTGGCAGGGACACCCTCGCCCCGCTTCCTGCCGGTACCTTGCTTCCGGGAGATCTTCCAAGCCGGACCCTCCAGAGACAGATCCACGTCAATCTGGTTGTCCTTGGTGGCTCTGCCCAGGGTGATCTGAGGAGATGGGGCAGGTGAGGGCTGGGACGTGAGGAATGGGTCTACACAGGTCAGGGAAAGATGAGAGGTCAGGGACCGGACCCGGAAAGTTCAGCCCGGGCAATTCCGGCGGCGGAGGGCCACCTGCGGAAGCCGACGGGCCGGGCCCGCCTTACCTCTCGAGAGCGCATCAGGTAGCGCACCATGCGGCCCCGCAGCACCGCCAGCGTCTGGTTGTCGAAGTCGGGCGAGCTCATGCCTGTGGGAGGAGCAGCCTGGGTCCGGTGGAGCCCAGCCCTCGGGGCCACGGGGCGGAGGGCCAGGAGCCAGGGGTCTGGGGGGCTCAGCCCCGAAGCCCAGGCCCTCAGCGTGGGGCGACGGGAGCGGAGGGAGCGGAGGGCGGCCCCCTGGCCCTGGGCCCCTCACCTGTGATGCTGTCCACCAGCACCTGCCACTTATGCAGCTCCTGCTCCAGCTGGCGGATCTCTCGCTTCTGGCGCCGGTCGGCCACGGTCAGCTCTGGAGGGAGGGGCCGGTAAGGAGCAACACTCTGCGGTCACCAGCGCCTTGTACTGGTCCTCCGCGCTGGCACGAGCTCCTGCCCCCTAACCATCCCCCCCACCCCACCCCCGCCGGGCCCGGGCCCACTCACCGTGTTCTAGGACCTCATCTCGCATGTCCCTGTGGGGGGGGAAGGACGAATCAGGATCCACCTCCAGCTCACCTGCCATTACCAGCAGGGGCTACTCGGCTCATTCGGGGGTCCCCCCGTCCCTCCGCTGAGGAACCCGGGAGCCTGCTCCTCTGGCCTTGGACTAGCCTCCTTGCCCTGGGAGGTTGGGCGGGGGGTGGGGGTGGCTCAGCAAGGAGACCAGGCGACAGGCGGAGCATCGTCGGAGTGTGGGCGGGGCTCGGTTCTCTACAGCAGGAGGCAGGGCTGCGAGCCCGGAGCACTCTGTCCCCTCTGTCCCCTGCCCCGGGCCCCAGCCACTCACTTGAGCTTACTGTCATCAATCAGGTCCTCTGCATCGGAAAAGTTGAGCACTTGGTCCCCCTTGGGCAGCGGCTGCACTGAACAAAGGACGGAGAGAGGGTCAGTGCCGCCGCTCCCACTCCACGCTACGCTGCGGGCAGTGACCAAACTGAGGGGACCAACTGGGAAGACTGGGCCTGTGGGGACAGTTGTGCACTGAGAGCAACAGGTAACAGAGCACAAGCCAGATGAGACTGCGGCTAGTTTGACGCAAAGCGTTCCCGACATGAGCGAAGGGCAGAGGCGGTTCTAGAAAGAAAAGGGAACGAAGGTTGACCTCCGGTGTGCGTTTTTCAGAGCACAAAGGTTCTCCCATGGCCGTGAACAAAGGAGGGCACACACTGCTGTCCGCTCCCCTGCACACGTGACAAGGAACGTCACGACGTTCCCACAGGAGCGAGGGCGCGCCCTGGCACTCGGGTTGAGGGCAGACCCAGGATTCAAGCTCTGCTCTCCTGATTCCAAGTCCAAACTGCTTCTCTACCACATCACCTGCTCCCTGACACTTTCTGCCACCCTGGGCGGGAGGCCGGGGCGCGGCTTGGCCCGCTGCGGTTGGGCCAGAAGAGCCGCCACGCCTCCTGCCGGCCGCTTTCAAACTGTAGCCAGAACGTCTTAAGGATCACAAGAAGAGTGGTCTTTTCCAAAAACATGAGACAGATATTAGAAGATTAGAGTCCATCAGATACGTTGAGGATAGTTTCCTGTAAGTTTTTCAGATTTTTCTCTAATCAATTTATAAAAGAACTGGGGCCCCCAAACTCTGGGAACTTCTGCCAGCTGCTCCCAGGACAGCGGTGTCGTTCGGTAGCAGCACCCACTAGCTGGTGGCCAGGACACCGCTGGTTGAGGAGTTTGTCAACCCCGGGGTGTCGTCACTGCCTGCCAGGGAAGCGAGAGGGGCTGCACAGGAGCCACAAATTCTCCACCCCCACCACCCCCTGAAGTCAGAGCATGTGGGAGATAAGAGACTAGGATGGTTGCCCCCACCCGGCTCGTCCCCCTGCCACAGCGGCCTAAAATCCCACTAACCTAAAGTCAACCAACTCAAGAGCTAAGCAGCATATAAGCCCTGTTCTTACAGCCTCCCGGCGCTAGCCAACCAAGGAGAAATCAAATCCCCACAGACAAGACTCGTGAGGAGAAAAATTACATCTCAGAGTTACACAAAATAACTTTCAAAGAAGCTAGCTCTAGCAGCAAAAACAGACTTTACCCAGTGTCCACTCTCCGTGGGAATTCAGTGACACCTGAGCCTGAGACAGAAGCAGAGATAGGGAAGTTGCAGGAATAAAGAGAGGTGCCCACTAAATGCAGAGATCCTCAGGAAGAGAAGACAGGGCCCTCCCTGACAAGACTTCCTAAAATCCTCTTGTAGGAGTGTCTTTTAATAACCAGGAGCAGCAGGACCCTGAGAGGAGGTGGAGGGCATAGGCACGGCCTCCCTTCCAGAAGAGCGTGAACAACTCTGGAGGTGCTGATGGGCAGAATCATCCAGAAGCGAGAGCAGACGTCTGTACTGTGTCTGTACTGACGTACTATGGAAGGCTGACCCCAGGGCCCAAACAGAACTGAGTTGCCGCCTGCAGTTTAGTCAGCTGACCTTCCCAGTGCCTGTCACTGGCAGTGAGAGCCTGCTGGTGAAGGAGGGAAGCAGAGGGCCTTCAGGCCCCCGGGAGAGGGGGAGGGCAAAGGGCCTGGATACGAAGGCCCAGCGGGGATTTCTGAATGGCTCCAAAGCAGCGAGAACGAACGAGAAGAAATGTGGAGAGACGGAAGGGGCAGAAAGACTTAGAAAAAGTACCATCTCTAGGATAGTAGCATCTCTAGGGACGGAAATGAGGCAGGGTAAGCAAAGAAGGGGACTTTGACATTTTACTCAAGCTTCAATGTCATTCATGAAGAATACATTATTTACACAATGTCAAATAGGTCAACAGCGAAAAAACAGGAAGCAGGACAGAACTCTGCCATTTGGTATCCCATTTGGGATTCCAGGCAAGGCTACCCTTACCATGCTCCTGAATATCATTCTAGCCACTTTCCTTCCTTCTGGAAGGCAGTGGTTTTGCTGCAAAGAGAGATGCAGGACACCAGGGGCCTCTGAGGGATCGGCTCCTGGGCACCCGAGGGCAGCCGTACCCGGACCACCTCACTCACAGGCGCCACACCCACGCTGCCACCTCCCGGCGCCAGTTACCTGTCTGGTCCTCCAGCAGGTAATACTGCTTCATGAGCTGCCAGTGGGCCTGCAGAGCCTTGGCGGTACGGGCCAGGTAGAAGGCATCAGGGTGTCTGTGCAGCAGGTCCTGGAACGTCTCCAAGGTGGGCTGGCTGGTCTGGAGCGCGAGAGCCTGCTCTCAGCATCGGGGTTTTCTTCTTCTTGTCTCTGCCTTACCATCCCCCCCGCCCACCACCCAGTCCCCACCAGGAGCTGGAAGAGGGAGCCAGCCTTGGCTCTTCCTGAGGACCCCATCCACAAAAGCCCCCGCAGACACATGAGCAGCGGCAGGGCACATTTCCAGGCAATGGAGCCTCCCCACATCAGTAGTTTCCCCCTTGGTCAGGCCCCTACCCTGCCCCTCAGCCTCACCGATCCCACTTTGCTCAGCAGCTGTTCCTCGGCCTTGCTAAACAAGGCCTTGCTCTGGATGGCGGCAATGGCTTCTGGGTGCAGCTGTCTCATGGCTTGGCAGGCCAGCCTGGGGGAGGGGTGCGGCGGTGAGAAAGAGGGCAGGGTTGAAGGGAAGGTGTCAAGCAATCTGGGGTTCCTACAGGCCTTTGAGATCCAGACCTAGAGGCCAGGCTCTCAACAGGAAGAGCCCAAGGCTTAGCACAGCACCTGTGGCCTCACAGCTGTGTTGAAAGCATAAGACAGGCAACTCAGCCAACTGAGTTTCCAGTGTTTACTCCCTTGAAGAGACTCAAAGGCACAGCCCCCAGAGGCCACCCGAGGAGACCCCGAGACCAGCTGCTGCTCCCTCCCCAAGACCTTGCTCCTTACATGGTCAAAGCTGCCACCCCCTGCCCAGCACATCCTCTTTCCAAAACTGCACCCGCCCACTTCCTGGCCTATCAGGGCCCAGGCTACAGCTTAAGTGGTGCTTGAGGCTGTGGAGCAGAAGATGGGTGCTAAGCACTGGACCAGCTCTGATGACAATGAGCGAAGTGGCTACGGAGGAGGAGCGCACACTGCGTGAGCACATGGGTTGACTTGGAACTTAGACTTCTAGGGGCCTTCGTGTTCTTTTGTTCCAATTCCCTCTTACGGGAGAAGAAATTATGGGAGGTCAGTGCGGAAAGGTTGGGAAGTGACCTGCCCCAAATCACAACACACAGAGTGGTGGAACCAGGGCTCCTGGCGTTCCTTCTGGTGTTTTCTCCCATGCTACTTCTTCAGCTTCCAGATCCCCTGGCTGCTGGCATCAAGCCAGGACCAGCGGGTTGGCAGCAGGAAGAAGCTTCCCTCCCAAGCCTGGCTGGTTTCAATATCATCCCAGAGGATGCAAGGTCCCATGAGCCCTGCCTCCCAGGCCCCTCCCCTGGGCCCTTGTATAATCCTGTCTGTTCCAAGAGCCTAATTCTGGGGCTCCCTGTAGCTCCCTGCTGCTGGAGCCAGCCCCACTCACTTGGAGATGACAGGATCGTAGAGCAGGGCGTACCAGCGCTCCTGGACCTCCCGAAGGGTGAAGCGGCAGCTGAACTTCACGCCCAGGTGGACCGATGTCAGGTCATTGGTCTGGAAGGCCCCACACGGGTTGGCCCCAGCCTGAGAGCTGGGAAGATCCCTTCGCCTGCCACCCCCAGGGTGCTGCGGGGCTAGTGTGGGGCCCGGGGACGGCAGGCTGGGGGCCGGAGGGGCCGGGGAAACCCACGGTGGGAAGCACTACCTGCAGCACAGCGTTGATGAGGAGGAGATCATCCGCGGGCTTCCAGCGGCCCAAATCCTTGGTCACCTGCAGTGGCTGTTTGCTCTTCTTCACACGCTTGGTGAGCCCGGGGGCTGGGGCTGGGCTGGGCGGCACAGGAGTGCTAGGGGCCTTGGACACCTGGGCAGAGGATGGGAAGAGAACGAACTCAAAGCCGGCATCGGGGCAGCTCGGGCTTCGGGCCTCGGACTTCCCATGCTGTGTGCGGCAGCCCCAGTCCCATCCCACCACAGGCAGCGCAGGCAGGAGCTCAGCCTCCTAGTTCCCCCCATGCCCGAAGTACTTCCACAGGGTACTTGACCTGACGGGGTCTTCTCTTTGCTGGGGACACCCTCACCCCCAGAGTGGAGGGCGGCTGGGGGGGATACCAGGAAACCACTCTGACTGGTACAGTGCCTAGGGCCAGAGCGATGCCACCTGGGGGTTATTTTTACACCCAGCAATGCCGGGAACAGGCTGTCTGCTCCCAGAATAGATGCACGCTCTACGCCTCCCACACAGAATGTGATACAGGACGCACTGACAGGGCGTGTGTGTGGAGCGGGGGGGCTGCGGCAAGAAAGGGGGAACAGGGAGAAGAGATGGCTCCCAGAAGGGAGGCAGCTGAGGTTGGGGCTGGGGCCACCAGATTTTCTCCCAAGTCTCCTCTGCAGGGCTCTTGGCAGCTGGCGAAGGTGGCAGGGACACAAAAATCTGGCCCCTTCCCCCACATCTCGCAATCTCTCACCTTCTTCTTCTCGCTGGAGGAAGGTTCACTCCCTGAACAGCGTCCTGGTTCCACCCCACTGGCCCCCTTCGCCCGGGTAGAGGACTTGGCCAGGCTGCTCTCCACCAGCTCATCATCAAACTTCTTCCTCTTGATGAACCTGTGGAAGGTCCTCCCCAGTGAGAATCCCTTGTCCCTTCCCCCTCGTACCACGCGGGCTGGGTGCTAACTGCTCCAGCGCAGTGGACGGGCACGGAACTGCTCTACTCCCGCCTCTGAGACAACAGGGTACCGCACCGCAGATATCACGTCGAAGACCTAAGGTCTCCCTCCCTGGTCCATATCCCCCAGAGAGGAACTTGGCAGGAAAAGGACAAAGCTCTGCCAACACTCAGGCGCCACGGGGGCTCAAGCAGCCATTCCCAACAGTGGCAAAGGCAAAGGCACGCAGCACCTAATGCCCCTGCCCAGACCCTGACCCTCTGAACCCTTCCTACCTGGAGGAGCTTCTCCGTTTTGGGATGGTGCCCAAGGCCTGAGAGGAAGCCCGCTTCTGCCCTGCCAGCGACTCCTCATCCTCTGAGCGGCTGGCAGTGCCTGATGCCATCAGAGATGAATCTAGCAGCCCCTGAGAATCTAGAAAAAAAGAAGTGGTGAACTCAGGTCTCCTAAGAGCCTAGCAGAGCCCTGAGCCTCCAAACACGGAACCCACCTCTGCCCCTCTTCCCCCGACCCTCTACCAGCCCTCCTGGCCCTTCCCCTGCTTCCTTGACATTTGAGGTTTTCTGGTGGGAGTTCCTTGGCCATCCAGATCCCATCTGGGCTCAGACCTGGCCCAGACCTTCCACGCTGGGCAGTTCTCCCGGTGCCACGTGTCATGTCGTGCAGCACATGGTGCTCGGGTCAGACTGGTGATGCCGACACACCGGGCTCTGGGCATAACTGCTCCCTCTGCCATCAAAATGCAGCCAGGCCAAAGAGCGGCAGCTCAACAGCAAGTCAGTCAATTGTGGCCTCTGCCGAGAGGTGCGTGGGTGGCGCTGGCCCAGGGGGAGGTGGCAATGCCCAGCCAGGACGAAAAGACATACGTGCCAGGCACGGGGTGGAATCGGCAGATGCTTGGCGCCTGAGCGTTTGGGGAGCTGGCCCGGCCTCATACTACCTTTGTCCATCCTCTTACAGTCCCAAAGCCACTGGTTCCAAACCACAGGGCCAGGAGGAAGGGTCCCACAGGCTCATCCAAGGATTCCGACCAGGTGAGCTTAGAGGCTGAGAGGAGATTCTGCAAAGGAGAAATGAGGCTCCCTGAGGCACAGGTTTCCGACGGGCCAGCCTCACCTCCTTACCCTGGAGCCGCTCCCCCAGGATCCCATAAGCTACCGAAGACACAAGAAGAAACACAAGGCTCTATTCTGCCAGTAGGACGCTGATAAACCAACAGCTTTCTAGACGTCACCAGCGTCTGAGAATATAAAAGCGACGCACTCCAAAAAAATGTACAAACACGTAGCATTTAAGGGGGTCCGCGGACCTCCGTGATTCTACTCAGAGTTGCTAGGTGAAGGGCGTCGACTATAAACCACGAACCAAGGGATTACTAGCTCACTTCTTATCGTCGCTGCCCACTCAGTTCAGTAGCACCCGCCCTTGCCCTCCCAAGCCAAAGCAGGGAAACAGATAGAACTCCGATCAGTCCATCTCTCTCTCCCTCTTCCTTTTTTCCCCCCATTTGCAGCTGCGGCTGAAGATTTAGTGGGTGGTACCGCGTGGAAGCTAAAAACCGCGGTGTGGGAACTGAGCAAGTATCAACCGTCGTGGGGCGCCTGCTCCTAACCTCAGGGGAACTCAGGTACTGGGGGCTCTCTGGGGCGTGGCGCTTGCGGGCCCCGCCCCTTCAGACCAGGGCGGCTCTCCGCACAGCCGTCCCGCCCTGCCCCCAGGGGCGCTAGTCGCGCCGCTCAGCTCTGTAGGATACCGCTGGAAACCTTGACACCTGGCGAGCAGGTGAAGGAACTGCTTCCACGGGCGGACTGAGGCTAGATCTGCACCCCATTTCCCCCGCCCTCGTTCTCCCCCAAGTGCACACCCAAGGTGCGGGATTAGTGCAGGTCTGTTTCTGGAGCTCGGGATTAGAGTGGTGAAGTCAGCCCTGCAACTCAAAAGCAAACCACCGGGTGCACCCCAATGCTTTCGCAGCCCCGGTTTAAGACCCACGGGCTGGTGGCGAGGGAGGGGAAGTAACTCCCAGGCCAAATCTCACCCCACCTTCGGCTTGCCACCTTTGCGCATGCGTAACATCTCGGACCAGATTCTGGCCCGGTCCGGCCCACGCATGCGCAGATTTTCGGGGCGCTACCGGGGCGGGGCCCCAAACATTGGGGGGGTCTTCCCCCGCGGCACTCTGGAAAACTTCATTTTGCCCCAAACTCTGCTCAGAACCGTCGGAAGCGAACCGCGAGGTCTCACCATTCCTAGGCTGCCAGCTCCAACAATTTCTCCGCGGCGACGGCAGCAGCCGCAGGGCCAAACCCGGCTTCCGTGAGGCACATCTACTTCCGGGTCTGCGAACTAGGGGCCGCGCGATCCCTTCCGGTTCGCCCCGGGAAGGTGACGAAGGGGGCGTGGTCGCGGCGGAGACTGGGTCACAGTTTTGCTAATAACCGAAATTGCAAGTTTTCCCAGTTGGAACAACAGAGGGGGAAGCATCAGGGGTCCTGGGCCCCAGAAAGACTACTCGTTTGAAGGGAGTGTTTATTTTTTTTTAAAGATCTTATTTATTTATTTGACAGAGAGAGAGATCACAAGTAGGCAGAGAGGCAGGCGGAGAGAGGAGGGGGAAGCAGGCTCCCCGCCGAGCACGGAGCCCGATGCGGGGCTCGATTCCAGGACCTCAGGATCATGACCTGAGCCGAAGGCAGAGGCTTTAACCCACTGAGCCACCCAGACGCCCCCGAAGAGAGTGTTTAAAGGGAAAGCCGAGACTTGGGGCAGGATAGGGTGAGGGGCGGGTTCGGGTGGGGGCGGGGGTAGGTCTGGGCCGGAACTCGATTTCGGCTTCTGAATTCCCCAGGGATTTAAGAATCTGCTAGTTCACGAGCGATTGTGCATGGATGCCCCCAGGTTTTAGAGAAACTACTCTGCGTGGGGCTCNATTTCAGCTTCTGAATTCCCCAGGGATTTAAGAATCTTTGCTAGTTCACGAGCAATTGTGCATGGATGCCCCCAGGTTTTAGAGAAACTACTCTGCGTGGGGCTCTCTGCAGGGCACAACACAGGGAGACGATGTGGAGCTCGCTCCAGCCCAGAGGTTTTGCCTACCGAAGGCGGGGAGGTTGATATTTAAGGACGGATGGAGAGCCGTGGGCCCGGTTCCTAGAGGGCAGAGACCCTGAGGAAGGCCAGTGTCAGCCGGATTCCACCAGGACTACTGGAGGCAGTTGTGGACCCCGGTAGGTAAGGAAAGTAGTGCAGAGGAGAATGCTCTGGAGGGAAGCTTGGGATGGGAGGGCAAACCTACAGGAGAAGTTTGGGGACGAGAAACCAAACAGACCTCTCAAAAGGGTTTCTGTTTTACATTTCCTTGGAAGGGCACAAAAGTGTGGTAGCTCCAGGGAATCATATCGCAGCTCAGAATAAGGAAAGTCCCAATTCCAAAGCTGTCCAGCAGTTAGGGTGGTCCTTTCTTTTTATTATTATTATTATTACTGTTATTATTATCATTATTTGCCCCAAGGGTACAGGTCTGTGAATCATCAGGCTTACACCTTTCACAGCATTCGCCATAGCACAAACCCTCCCCAATGTCCATCACCCAGCCACCCTATCCCTACCCTCCCACCCCCCAGTAACCCTCAGTTTGTTTTGTGAGATTAGGAGTCTTTTATGGTCTGTCTTCTTCCCCATCCCATCTTGTTTCATCATCCTTCCCTCTCTACCCCCCACAACCCCCCACCCTGCCCCTCAAGTCCTTTCAATGAAGGTGTCAGCCACATGTCACTGGGACATTGTGAGTGGATGCAAGTGTCAGAGGGGAGGCTAGCAGTGTATGACAGCTCTCTGTCTCAGAAGTACCCACCTCATTTACCTGCCTGTGATCTTACTTAATGAGTAGTAACCTGTCTCCCCTGAAGGACTGTAAGTTTTCTGATAAGAGGTGTGTAGACTATAGGTGATATCAAGATATCATATGGTATCGGGCGCCTGGGTGGCTCAGTGGGTTAATGCCTCTGCTTTCGGCTCAGGTCATGATCTCAGGGTCCTGGGATCGAGGCCCGCATCGGGCTCCCTGCTCGGCGGGGAGCCTGCTTCCCCCTCTCTCTCTCT
>LNAC01000053.1:1601119-1634772 GCA_002007465.1 Ailurus styani
AAAAAAAAAAAAAAAAAAAAGATATCATATGGTATCTATACTAGATGAGAGTTATCAGGGAAATTTCTAAGGAGAGGACAGTTGAACTGAGATTTGACAATTGATAGGCAGTCAGTCGCGCAGAGCTTGGGGATGATGACCCAGTAAGAGGAGACAGGATAGCTGCAAAGCAGAAATGACTTTGGTGAGTTTGAGGAACAGGAAGGAGCCCAGTATGGCTGGAGAAGGATGATCAAGAAAAAAAGGGAAGGAGATGAGAACAGAGGTCCTCAGGGGCAGATCCATTAGCCGTTGTAGTTCATGCTATGGATTTGGGCCTTTCTTCCTAATGTTTTGGAAAGCTTTTAAAGGATTACAAGTGAAGGAATCCTTGCTGTGATATGATTCAATTTTTAAGATGATCCCTTTGGTGGTTTGTGGGGAAGGATTGTAAAAGAGGAAGCAGAGAGATCAGGTAAGAGGTTACCTTGTAGAAATCCAGGTGAGAGGTAGGTCCAGGTGGTTAGCTGGATTGTGGGAGCAGGGGAGATGGACAGAAACAGTGACTTTGGCGTATTTTTTGGAGCTAAAACCACAAGGACTTGCTGATGGATTGGATATGAGGGAAGGGGAAGAATCAAGGATAAGACCTAGGTCTTATATTCTTTAGAATATATCCAGAATCTGGCCCTATCTCATTGGCTTGTCCACTCTCTCCTGACCCAAGTTCCCTTGATGCTGGCTGACTGGGCCTAGAGACCCAGAGGAGATCCTGCAGGACCAGGCAAGAGCATCCTTGGCTTTGCACAGAATAGAAATCAAACGCAGCTGAGAGGAAGTGAGAGCGGTTTATTAAAGATACAGAGTGTAGCTATGGACATCCAGGAGACTCAGAAAGCAAAGAGCGAATCTCCTCCTTACTTAGAACCTGGGTTTTTACTGGGGATGGTGGTGTTCTGGTATTCCTGCATCCAGGAATAAAGGCAAGCGTTTAGGTGTCTTTCATAAGTTACTCATGCCCTGGAGCTACGGGTCTTGATGAGTCAGTGGTCTTGAAAAGTGTTCATTAAAAAAAAAAAAAAAAAAGAAAAGAAAAGTGTTCATGACATCCCGCCCAGTCACTCCCTAGATGTTATCTATTGTGCTGGCAGACTCCAAAGAAGTGCAGTGTCTCTCTGATCAGAGGGTCCCCCTACCCCAGCGATTGTAGGGTGACCCATCAGGGGGAAGCCAGAGGGTGGCACAGACGGAGAAAGGGATTCACCCAAGGCAGAACAAAAGAGATGAAAGTTGATTGAATACACTGCACAGATTTCCTGATTTCCCCTGGATCTCTGTTCAGCCACTCGGGGCCCCTGGGCTGCTTGCTCCTCCTGGGGATTAGAACGTGGTGGCTAAGGACAAGGCTCTGGAGTCAAACTGCCTCATTTTAAACCTCAGCTTTATCATCTACCAGCTTGTGACCTTGAGAAAGTTACATTTCTTTGCCTCAGTTTCATCATCTTTGGGGAAATAATAGTCCCCACTTCATAGAAGGGTTCTGAGGAGTAAATTAGTGTTTAAACAAGCGGCATATAGCAAATGTTTGAAAATGTTAGTGGTTGGTACTGTTCTTAGGGCTTGGGTCTTAGCGTCACCTGCCAAGTCATCAGTATAGGACCCAAATTGTGATAGCACAGCCTGTCCCCACTCTGTCCGCTAGAGAAGGTCCAGTTTCCCTCTCACCTAAAGCCATTACCTTCTGAGCACTCCGTCAGAGGACCACAGGATCTATCTGCTATTGGCTCAACTATACAGTCTTAGGAAGTCAAGTTTAATAAAGCTGTTGACTAACAAAAAGTCACGTTTGGATTCACAAACGCGAATCCAAATTCACAAAGTATATGTTTTAAGTCAACATATACTCGATATCTGTACATGTATTTTTTCACCACGGGAAGAGAAACCATCTGCCAAGGAAGAGACTTACACATAGACTGGAGCGTCCACAAACAGCAGCCCCCGGGGCAGAGAACCACAGACACACCGTGAAACACCCAACTTCACGAACATGACAAGGTTTACGCATCGCAGTCCAAAAGCCAGAGTCACACTTAATGAGAAAATCGAAATTATTCCCATTAAAGTTAGATATGCCACAAGGATGGCCCCTGTGATGATTTTTATTTAATACTGCTTTGGAAGTACTAGTCTACTTAATTACAGAAGAGAAAGGAATGAGATCAAAAAACTGGAAAAGAGGTAAAAGTATCATTATTTATTTATGAAATGATAACCTACCTGGAAAATCCAAGGACATCAACTGCAAAGCTGATACAAATAAGACATTTTAGCGAAGTAGGTACAAGTTAATATACAAAAAGCCAGTGAACAACAGCCAATTAGAAAATACAGGGGAATCAAATATATCCTTTACAACAGCAGCAACAAAGTAAACTAACCAAGAGTAATCTTAATAAATGTGCTAGATCTAGGTGCCCAATACTAAAATGCTAGCAAAGAACACAAAAGGAGGCTTGAATAAATGGAAAGGCATCTTCTGTTTTGGGGTGGAAAGACTCACTACCATAAAGATGTCAGTTCTCCATAAATTAATCTATAAATTTAACACAATCTAATAAAAATACCAACAGACTACATAATCTGAATATAAAGTTCACATGGAAATTTCTGCATCATGAATAGCCATAAACATTCTGAAAAAGAAGGTTAGTGAGAGAAATAGTTCTACCAGATATAAAACCATTAAAAGCTACAATAATTAAATTAGTAAAATCCAGGGGACACTAGCACATACATAGGCAATTTGATCCAGAGAACCAAATAGAGAATCCAGAAATAGACTCAAGACATTTAAAATGGTAGAGTCTGATAAAGATGGCATTGTCTATCAGCAGGGAAAAATGGATTATACAGTAAGTGGTATGGAAACAATTATGTAACTGCCTGAAACCAAAATAATGTATCTCTGCCTTGGTTTTTACACTAAAATAAATCCATATGAATCAATTGTGTTTAAATAAATGTAAAAGGATGCAACCATAAATGTATAATGTAGCGGAGAAAGCATTTGTCAGAATAGCACAAAATTTCCCAAAGCATAAAAAAAAAAGACAAATTCTGTCAACATGAAAATCTATAATTTCTGCAGAACAAAAACCACCATAAACAAAGACAAATGGTTTGCAAGGGGAAGTATCTGCAACTCCTATCATTGACAAAGGGAATAATTTGCTTAATATATATAAAATCCCTTCAAATCGATATGAAAAAGAACAAAAATCCAATAAGAAAATGGGATGGTTTAACATAAAAGGAAAGATAAATGGCTCTTAGACATGTGAAAAAAATAGTCAACCTCACAAGAAAATTTAAACTACATTTAGACATCATTTTTAAGCTACAGACTGGCAAAAAATCCAAACATCTGATAATACGTCTCTGGCATGGTTGTGGGGAAATAGGCCCTCTTAGGTGTTACTGACAGAACTGTAAATTGTTGATACTTGTCAAAATTAAAAATGCATAAAATTTCTGATCCAATATACTTGCACACATACAAGATAAAGTATGTACAAAGTTAACAACTATAGCATTCTTCAGAGTAGCAAATTTTAAAAACAATTCAAACATCTATCACTAGAAGACTAGTTAAATAAGTATGGCCTTGAGGCACTTGGGTGGCTCAGCAGGTTAAGCGTCTGCCTTCTGCCTTCGGCTCAGGTCATGATCCCAGGGTCCCAGGATAGAGCCCTGCGTTGGGCTCTCTGCTTGGTGGGGAGCCTGCTTCTCCCTCTCCCTCTGCTTACCACTCTGCCTACTTGTGCTCTCTCTCTCTGCATCAAATAAATAAAATCTTTAACAACAACAACAACAAAAGTATGGCCCATCCATACAATGGTATGTCACACAGCCAGGCTGAAGAGCTGTCACAAGAACCTTTGTAGGCCATGATTAAACTCATGAAGAGCCATTAAAGAATTTCTATGCAGGGGTATGGTATTAGATCTAGATTTGAGAAAGATCTCTCTGGCCTAGTATGGAACACAGACTGCAAGAGTAAAACTACAGACGGGAAGGTCAGTGAGTGGCCTAAACTAGGGTGGTCACCAAAGACAAGACATAAAAAACGTAGACAGGATAGGGCTGGGGATAGACTGGGTGTAGAGGCACAAGAGATGAGGCGTTGATGATACTCTGGTCTCCAGCTTTGGTGATAGATGGGGGGGTGGTTATACATTGAGATAGGGAGTGCCAGTGGAGAAGTTGGTTTGAGTGGGAAGGAAAGGTGAGTTTTATTTGGAGGACTTGAGCTAGAGGTGCTAGTGGGCAACAGGTTGACACATTCAGGCAGGTGTTTGGATCTACAGCTCTAGGATTCAGGAGAGAGACTGGAATTACAGATAAGTTTGGGAGTCATGATCATATAGCTGATGTTCAAAGGCATGGGGAGGATGGAGTCATTTGGGGACATCCTATGGCATAAGGAAAAGAGAGAGTCCAGCTACTGGAGCAACCCACAGAGTATGCTGGCAGAAGTCAATGAGCTTCTAGAGGAGCCACAGGAGTATAGGGAACACGGGAGACCAAATACTATAGGACAGAAGTCAAGGGAAGAATGTGGAAGCATTTTTGTGGTCTCTGTCTCTTACTTGATTATAATATCCTTGACATAAACTGGGTTTTATTCTTCTTTGTTTCCTCTCTGTCTGCTCCACCCTATCTTCAATCAATACAAGGTCTTGCACGTAATACGTGTGTCTGTGAACAATTAAGGGCACAAATTTGATTGGAGTAAATACAATCAAAGCTGGTTTTTATACTACTTGGGTTAAAACCTTCGTTGTTGCTCCCCTAATTGGGTTTCCCTGTGTCCACTGTATAATGTCTCCGCATTGCCACAGCTGCCTCTCAAAAGCACAGATCTGGAACTACCACTCCTTGCCTTGAAAATCATCAAGCCCGTCCAATCTCAACCCTGATCTAGCTTAGCTCCCACAACACCTGGCTTCTACCCAATGAACCACAGCCACGTTCTGGCCCATGTACATGGTCTAAGTAAGCTTACAGTGTTCTGGATTCCCCCCGACTCCCCCCTTCCGCCAGCCGCCCCCGACTCCCCCCTTCCGCCAGCCGTGGTAGTTCTACCCATCCTCCAGCGTTCTACTGAAATCCCACTTAGCCCCGAAGGCCTTTCTAGGCCGTTACTGCAAAGGACACCTCCTCCCCCTGTTCTCCATTTTACTCTGCACCTGTACTACTGGATTGCTTGCCCTGAACAGTCTTTGTTGTACATGCCAGCCCCTAGCTATTTGCTCCTCTGTCTCCACACTGGAGTGTGAAGAGGGATTGTGTCTCAAGGTCCTCATTACACATCCATCCAGCAGTCAGGGCAGTATCCTCAGTAATTGCTAAATGAGTGACAGATGGAGGAGTGGACAGTAAGTCCTTGGCTCAGAACAAGGACCTAATCCTATTTATTTGAGCACGTTAGTGCTTTGCATATGGGCTGTACCCTATGTTCATAGTAAGTTCTTTGGAAGCTTGTCTTATTCACTTTTATACCCTCACTGCCTAGTAGTGTACAGCACCGCCCCACAGTAGGTGCTCGATAAATGTTTAAGGACTCAATAAATAATTACTCATTTAATTTGCTCCCAGAAGCCTCCAGAGAGGCCAACAGCTTTGGCAAACAATGTTTTGTATGTGCTTCCTTCCAGTTCTGAGAGCCTGGCTTTGCAGGGCTGTGACAAGTGTGTCTTGGAAACGTGGTGCTACTGAGGGACCGGGAAGTGTGGCGGGCACACCGAAATAGGGCGGTTCCAGCGGGAAAGCACTGGCTCCCCGGCAGAACCACAGCCCAGAAGAGGTAAGAGAAGGCAGCTCCGCTATGGAGGGACGGGACCCCTTATTCCTCAGGGGAGTCTGACGTGGTTTCTGTGTGCACAGCCCTCTGTGCTGGGAGAGCTACCTCTGTGAAGGCAACTGGGCATCTGCTCTTGGAGCATCTGAGGTCTGGGCAATTATCCCAGAACAAAGGCAAGGGCGGTCAAGGCTGGGCGCTGCCTGAACCAGGGGGGTCTTAGGGAGGATTAGGAGGGGCTTCCTGGGGGGAGGGCACTTGAGCTTCCTTACTAAGCTTTCCAGAGTGGAATGGGAATTGTAATAGCTTCCGATCGGTCTCCCTGTTTCCCCCTCCCAGCCTCCATCGCTGTGCTCGTCGCCGTCACCGTCACTGTACCCAGAGCGATGCTTTTGCCCCCGACCCATCTGGGTTGTTTTTTTTTTAGTTGAAGTACAGTTGATGCACAATGTTACGTTAGTTTCAGGTGTACCAGAGCCGTGCTCTTGAAGTGTGGCTCAGGTCACGTCACTCGTCTGCTCACAGTTCTGCAGTGGTTCCCATTTCATTCAAAATAAACGTGGCTCCTGTTCTTTCAGAGTGAAAAAGAAGTCCTTCCCGTGGCCTGCAAGGCGCCGATCTCTCCCTGGTCGCCCCTCGCTCCTCATTCCTTCTCTTCTCCCGCGCACGCACCTGGCGCCAGCCACACTAGAGACGTGCTGGAGCCTGAGTTCGCTCGTTGGGCCACTCGGCCGTTCCCTTGCCCCTCCTCAAGACTCCTCCAGGGTCACCTCAGTGAGGCCTGACGTGACCTGTTTTAAGTGGTAACCCCTTTGTTCTGGTGCCATACCCTCTGGAAACGTGTGTTTTTCTATGGTATCATTTACCATCTAACATCCAGTGTATTGTATCCATTTTTCATTTCTTGTCTGTTTCCCCCCCAAAGGAATGTAAACTCCATGAAAGCACTTTAAAAAAAAAATCTATTTTCTTTTTTTTCTACTTTTTCTCTGTTCTTTTCTATTTTTTTTTCTTTTTCTATTTTCTTCTGTATCCCTCATGCCTAGGGCCGTGCCCAGTGTTAAGTGGCCAATATCTGTTGAATGAGTGAATGAATGAACGAATGAATGCGGCTGTGATGCAGGCTTGAGGAAGTCTACAGGAAGGGCCTCCGGCAGAGTTCCTAACAAACAGCTGCCTGAAGAATCATTTGCAAGGAAAGCTCTCTGAACTGCAGAGCTGAGGACCCTGCAGGGGAGCTCGAGGCGGGAGGAGGTGGGCCCCACCGCGGGAGAGGACTCCGGCTCCCAGGAGTTGTCTGCAGGATCGAGGTGTGCAAGGTGAGTCAGGAATCCCTTGTCTCTTTCCCCTACTTTTGCCATACTTGCTCTCCACACTCATTCGCGCACCTTCTCAGCGGAAGCCCACCCGCTTCATTTGTGTCCCGCTTTCAGCAGTTGCCATATTGTAAATCCAGCCCCTCTGACTCCAGGCCCCTGAGGCCCGAAGCAAGCTCTTTGCCGCCTCCTTGTGGCTCCTGTAGGAAAGGAACTCTCTTCTGGAAAGTAAGGCCGCAGAAGCCAGCACCGGGACTCTCGGGACAGGGGTTGTGGGGGGTGGGCGAGGAAACTGGATTCTCCCTGATCCCATGGCGACCCTGAATTATTGGCAACTACGCCTCTCACAGACATTGGCACCAATAGCGATGAGCATGCCCTCCCCAGAGCCCTGGCAGGGGTCCCAGCGGGACTCCGGCTTCGGTTGTTCCAGGCTGGTCGTGTTTGGGGGAAGGATTTGGAGGGACAGTCAGATCCCAGGGCCTGCCTTGACGGCAGTGAGGCCAACAACTAGTATGTCTGGGCTCTACCCACTCTGCCTCCTTCCAATTCACAGCCAATCAACAGTCTTTGCGGGGTGATGTGGGCACAGCCAGCTCAAGGTGGGGTGTGTGGAAAGAGGGGAGGGCCTGGGTGTAGCATGGGGTGGGGAGCGAGGGCAGCAGGCTGGGGACTGGAGAACTGGAGCCTTCACGATGCCGCTCGCTTGCAGCCCACTGTGGTTTGCAGGTAACAGAAGCCTGTCCAAGCTACCATCAGTCTCCAAATGGGAAAACGTCCTGCAATGCTCCTGGGTTGTCTTGTGAACCTATAAGGCAGGGATACAGCCGGGCCTCGGGAACCATCTGGCTGAGTTTCTAGTAAGACTGTTTCTTGTTTTTCTATGTAATTTGTTTTACTCTCTGACTTCTTTCTTCTTCCTCCGTTCCTCCCTTCCTCCCTCCCTTCCTCCCTTCCTTCCTAGAGAGTATGCAAGTGGGGTAGAGGGGCAGAGGGAAAGAGAGGGAGAGAATCTTAAGCAGACTTCCCACTGAATGCAGAGCCAGACAAGGGACTGGATCTCACGACCCTGAAATCACGACCTGAGCCAAAATGAAGAGTCAGAAACTCAGTTGAACCGAGGCACCCAGGCGCCCCATCCTTCTGGCTATGCTCAAGATTTTCTCTGATCTTTAGTTTCAACAGTTCGTGATATGCTTAGTCATGTTTTTCTTCCCATTTATCCTGTTTGGGGTTCTGTGGGCTTCTTGGATCTGTGGTTTGTTGTCTTTCGTTAATTTGGGATTCTGAGTGACCATCTCTTCAAATATCTCTTCTGCCCCCTTCTGTCTCCCCTCTTCTGCGACTTCCGTTACATGTGCGTTAGACCATTGTCATTGTCCCGTACAGCTTGGTGCTTAGTTTTGGGTTTGCTCAATTGTTCGTTTGCTTTTACTTTTTGGGAGATAGGTTGGTTCATTTTTGTTGCTCTAGCTCCAGGTTCACAGATTTTTTTTCCCGTTGGGTAAACCTGTGGAAGGAATTCTTCACCTCTGCTATTAAGGTTTTCACTTCTAGCATCTCCATTTTTCCATTTGTTTATAATTTCCTACTCTTTGCTCAAATTCCCCATCTGTTATGCATGTTGTCCACCTTTTCCACTAGATTGTTTATAGTAAGTACAGCTATTACGAAGTCCCCAATTGATAGTTACATGTTAGCCATGCTCTTTTGTACTTGTTTATTCTAAAAAGATTTTATTTATTTATTTGACAGAGAGAGATACAGCGAGAAAGGGGGAGTGGAAGAGGGAGAAGCAGGGTTCCCGCAGAGCAGGGAGCCCAATGCGGGGACAGGACCCTGGGATCATGACCTGAGCCAAAGGCAGACACTTAACAACTGAGCCACCCAGGCACCCCTTGTATTTATTTTTTATTTTAATTATTTTTTTAGGAGATAACTCCTCCAAATCATGGAGTCACGCTCATCCTTTTTCTGACTTTCCAAAGTCGGCCTCCCCAGTCCCTAGAAGACAAGACCTAGCACAGCTTTCCTCTCCCTGGGTCTTTGGCCGGGTTGTCTTCAAAAGGTTTTTGTCCTTTCCACTTTACCAACACCTCCTTGCCGGTCACACTTAGGGCTTAAAGCAGGCCCTTTCCTCATGTCCCCTTCTCCACACTAGTGTTGAATTGTCATCTTGTAGGCCCCCAAGGCCCCGAGTCATACAAGCAGATGTATGGCCAATCCCAAAATCTGCCTCGAAGAAATATGTCAAGAAGTATTCCTTCCCATGCCTTGGGCTTCCTGAAGTTTTTTTTTGGTGGGGTGGTGGTGGTGATGGAGGTGATATCTTATTTGACTAAGTACATCAAGTTTGCTCTGAAAACAAAAAATGAAGCTCGTGTATCATCTCACAAACCTTGTAACCAGAAAAACACCATATATATCACATATCATCAGAGAGAGACAGAGATAGAGATATCTCTGCTTGGTGTCCAAACCTCTCGGCTTCCCAGTTTGGACAATCCACAGCTTCTTTGCCTTCAAGGAGATGAAACCGTCGACAAAGCAGAAGAATCTGGCAGACACTCTCCTTGCTTGTCAGAGAGCTTGCTAGAGGATGTCCAGAAAATCCAAGTTCACCATCACCAGAGCAGGTGTAGCCACTAGGCACCTTAAGCACAGTCCCAAGAGCCTATAAAAACATACGAAACCCTTAAAATGTCGTTGGCTTCAAAATACAAGCCTGTAAAAATATTAATATGCAATTGTTGACAAAACATAATACTGTCAGTTTCATTACACTGTCAAATTTAGTATTAAAATATCCTTGTTACACTTACAAAACTTGTTAGATTTCATCCCTATGCATGAAGATCGTTGAGAAGTCACAGCCAACGACATGTTAAAAAAACTCCTAGCCGGTTAGTTCCAAAGCAAAGTTATATAAATCCTTTCAAATTATGTAAAGCAGTACATTTAGCGTGAGGGGATTTTATTATGTGCGATACCACTGGGGTGAGGCCTCCAAAGAAAGAATAAGCCTGGGAACTGAAAGGCCAGGAGCGGAGTGGTCGCCACACTGTCCTGTGTGAGACCCGTCTCAGGAACGCCTCTCCCCTTCCTCCCCGACCAGGCATCCTTGCTGTGTGCTCGGCCACTGCTCAAAAGTCATTTTCTACTCTGATGTCATCCAAAGGCCAGCTGTTCACATCCCAGAACCTCCTCTTCCTTCCAGAGTCTCGACCTTGAGTGGAAGCCTGGATGGTTCCTGATAAACAGAATCACTGGATTACAGGTTCTCTGAGGACAGGTTCATTTCCTGACCAATGTCCCTAGGTCAGCTGTGGCCAGTGGAGAAGAGGGGGAGGGTGAAGGCCAAGTTCGAGATGATGCAGATGGCTCTGTGCCAGGGAGAGCGGGGCGGGTGGCGGTGCCCGTTAGCTGAATGAACTCACGGAAGTAGTGTTGTAACTGCATTGAAGACAATTGCCAGAAATGGCTGCCTTGGCCTGCACCACCTAGATTTGCAAACTCTGTGTCCCCATGTCTTCCCCCTGTGTCCTCACTCCTCAGAGACCTATACGCCTCTGCCTCCCACCCAGTGACACTTGGCCTTGACTGGTACTTGATATCTCCTTTTGTTCTTACCTTCTGAGCTTTCCGGCTAATTATCAGCACATCAGCTACTAATTTGTCCATGTCTCTGTTTCAGTGAAAAGTTACTGGTGTCTACTGTGTGCCAGGCATTAATCGTGGCCGTCTAAGCTTGTTGACTCCCAAAGGGTAGAGACACCACTTGGGGAAAGCCCTCCGAAGGGCATCCAGGTCAGGGGCCAGGTGGTCATGGAGCTGGTTGGGGAACTAAGTTGGGGAGGTGTGGGTTTCAGCAACAACACCTTTAAAAACAACATCAACAACATCTTTAAAAATAAACACACCTCTATTTTATTAAAAATGTACAGTTTGGGGACCGAAGGAGGAAAGTAGTGTTTCTCAAAGTTCTAGGACTACTTAGCAATACCCAGGATGTTTGTGTAAAAACACCAGCTGGGAACCTGCCTTTGAAGCAAGTTCCCATGTGATGTTTAGTCACCCTGAAGTTTGAGAATCACTGACTAAGGGATGGAGTGAGGACCGAGATCGTCTCGATCCTTCTGGCTTTTTAGAGTTCCAGGAAAGGACTCATTGGACTTTTCACAAACAAGCTCAGCTGACTCATCTGGGGCTTCCTGGCGTTCCTTTCTGTCAGCCACCAAGACACTGAAAGAGTTAATTAAATTATGGGTTGGAGAGCAGCTGAGAGGAGGCCACCCAGCCCACCAGCCCACCCAAGAGCTTCGTGGCCACTGGGAGACAGTCCGGGGCGGTGCCCAGACCGGATCCCGACAGGGAACTGTTCATCGTAACGCTACGGCCACATTCCAGGGCTCTGCTTCTCTTCTTGGGATCTGCCTCTGGCCTCACATCACAGGGTACTTCCTCTTCCCTCCCCTCATCCTTCCCTGCTCCTTCCTCTCGATCCGGGTTCCTTCCTCTCCACTCCCCACTAATCTCCTTCCCCACAAACAAGTTACAAGCCCTCTCCTCTGTCCGCAGCAGGGTGGAAGTCTATGTGAGTCGGCGCTTCCTGCACCTTGACCTTGCACGTGAACCACCGAGCTTGGGTGGTGCGGGAACAGGCCTCAAGCCACGTAGGGCAGAGCCCTTAGAGTCAGCCTTGAGATTCTTCCGCGCCTGCAGACAGTGTCTGGTGTGTGTGTGGGCACTCAGCGATCTCACCTGGACAGGGAGCCCAGCAGAGAGGCTGACGAGGCAAAGCAGAGACAGCTCTCGTTGGAGGGAGTCTTCTCGTTTTTGCGAGACAGGGCCTTTCTAGTGTCCCAACCCATGGAGGGACGATGAATAGCCCTTGCCCACATTCTGAGTGAGGAGACACCCCAGGGGCCTGCAGATGAGACAGGGTGTCCACTGCAGACAGGAGAAAGGGGCAGGTGGGGTGCAGCCTGTCCCTACTTAGCAGACTAGATGGTGCCGTGACCTGGGCCTGGGGAGCTGGTGAGAGTGACAAAGAAGTGAGTGACCCGGGACCACCAGCGGCTGGATGTGGACTCCTCGGTGAGCCAGGGTCAGGCGGCCAGAGAGAAGTTACCCCGAGGAGGAGTGCGAGCGGAGTGTGTCTCCATGCAAGGAGCCCTCACAAAGAAAGCGGCACGGCCAACCCTCTTCCCCCTGGTGCCCCCAGACAACAGTAGCCTGGGCAGGCGGCAGAGATCTTTCTTTGGAGAGTGGCCGATTCCCACGCCACAACGATGGGGTCCCAAGACAACGTGGGGAGCCCCGCACTGAACCATCCAGGACCAGCCTGACACGCAGGGAGGGGCCCCCACCAGGGATGCGGAGCAAGAAGACGGAAGCGGGGCTTTGCCTCTGTGCCTGATGGTAGGATACACTGAATACACTTGTATGGAGTTAAGACAGGGGGGAAGAAAATTGTATTCACCTAAATTCCCCTGGAAAGGGGAAGCTGTCTTTGCCGGGAACAATATTTTGATAAGTGCGTAAGCCTGAAGCTGAGATCCCAGTGCCGGCCTAGTGTGGGTGGAACAGCTCTGCAGGAGCTAGGAGCGAGTTCTGGAGTTTTGCATGTTATGCCAGAGAGACGGGGGAAGAAAGGAGGCTGTTGTTTGGTGCTGTTCATTGTGAATCCCTTTCCCCAACACCACCCCCCCAGCCTTAATTTTCAAGGGTCAAGTGAAGTGTGTATTCTTGATATTTATGTACACATATTTATGTGTGTGGGAAGAACAAAGGGGTTGGGGCCTCAGATTTAAACAGATGCCAAGCCAAGCCCAGGCCCTGGCAGGGATGCAGAGAGAGGAGGAGCTTGGGGAGAAGAGACCCTACTATGGGGGGGCCTCGGGCAAGTTTAGCCAAATCTTAGGAGGGCGGGGCCCCAACTGACCTCTGGTTTCCTGAGTTCTGCCACAGTGTTGTTTAGGTCACTCTCAATTGCTTCTGTTTGCTTTCTCCAACTCAGCCGACAACACACACATATACGACGCACACATACCTCTGAGCCATTCTCCGGGAACTGGAAACCAGGTGTGTATGTACCAGCTGGGACCCTTGGGCCGGCTTCAGAGCAGAAGCAGAGCCACGGACCAGCCTTGTCTGACGTCGCCATGTCATCCCGTCTTCCCTAAGTCCCCGCCTGGAGGGCAGCCAGCAGCGGCACCCTACAGCTTTGGTTCTGGTTAGATCTAGACTGGCAGGCGTCAGTGCCCTCTCCCTGTCAAAGATCGGGAGTCGGGGCAGGGCCAGGGCCGCAAGAGGCAGCTGGGATTGTCTCTAAACACCTAAAAAGGCTCCCTGAGTCCTCAACAGCGACATCTTCAAGCGCGGAGAGGCGAAGAAGAGTGGAAGCTTCCCGACTAGAAAAGCCTCTTGTTGGCCCACGGAGTCCCGCCTCTTCCCCTCAGCTGCTCTTCCCGGGGAACAAGTGTCGGAGGCAGGAAAGGAACGAGAATAGCAAAGACAGGCCCAGGCCCGAGTCTCAGGCTCATCACGGGATTCTTGGTCTCCCTCATCTCTCCATTCCTTCACCTGGTTCTTCCTGAGAACAACGCCCAGGCCTAGGGCAGAATTCTCCTGAGCCAACTCACAGGCAGCTCAGGCAATGAGAGTTAGGACTTGTGTAGCGATCTTCTGAGACACTAGGTGAAGTCCTGGGAGAGAACTAGAACGGTGGTGTGGGGACCCAAGCTGATGGCCGATGAGCAGGTGAGCATCTCTCTGATGTGGTACAGTAGGTGGTTATGAATGTCGGGAAAGAGATCTCTTGGGCGGTTGGACAGAGACAGTGTGCACTCTGGCCCCTGCCCTTGGTGGGAAGGTCTCCCCAAATGCAGACTAACCGTCCAGGCTTGCACCTTACCAGGCCTGGAGGGACCGTAAGCTTCTGCGATAGGAGGAATGCACATCCAAGGTCAACAGCCGGGGAACGTCGGGGCCCCCCCCGAGCTGGTCCCAGGGCAGGCTGGGGGGAGTCCTCTTTTCTATTGGGTGACTGGAGGAGGCCACATCAGCTCTCCAGATGGCCTCTAGCTGGTTCTCCTGGTGGCTGGGGTGTGGAGGTTGAAAGCGTAGAAAGAGACAAAGAGTTAGACAGGAGATTGAGAAGCAACAAGCTCTCCAAATCCGTAAGGCCCAAAACATCGGGTCTTGTTTTCTTGCGCTCTCACATAGCTGTAGCCACCGTCCTGTCACCTCTCTTCCCCTTGACCCTAAGCCTCTCCTCCCCGGGGCTCTGGCTGAGGGGCTGCTGGGAGGGCGCTAGGACAGCCTCTGTTCTTCTGGGCCCCAGGGCTGCCCCACGCAGGGCCATACTAGGGGACGATGCGGGTCTTCTGGACCCCCCAGAAGCTCACCGTATCTCTTTCTGAGCCTGGAGGTTACACGGGGGGAAGGAGCAGGCTTGTTTGTCTGGACAGACGAATAACAGGGGCGAGGCCCACAGTGCTCGGGGCAGAAAGGGTCTAAGCTCTCAGCTGTGGGTCCTCAAGAATTTTTCAGTTGCAGTTTGAAACCTGCTTGGCCGGGGTGGCTCCAGAAGCCCCCGTCATAGTCGTTGTCATCATCATCATCATCAACACACACACACACACACGCATGCACACGCACGCACACGCACGCACTCACCCATATGGGCCAATGGCCACAGCCCAGCAGGGTGGCCGAGAAGACAGGCATCTTGCAACTCATGAGGCAAGCTCGGCCTGTCTGTGTCCTCGCCAAGCTGCCAGTCTCCCCAGTCTTGCTCCCTGTCCCCCCACCGACCCCGCGGGCTGCACCTACCGGGCCCGGCGCAGGGGCAGGCTGCCCCAGGGCTTGGATGTGAGGCGCTCTGGGGACCGCCGGCAGGAGGGGCCGCAGGAGTGGATGCGCCGGAGGAAGGACGGGGGTGGCTTGTTTTTCCTCGACGTCGGGGCAGTGATCACAGGAGTGTGCAGATGAATGTTCCACTCCAGCTGGAGCGAGAGGAAGCAGCGGAGAGGCGTCACAGGGACAGGGATTTATCCGCTCTCGCGAGCCCGACTCAGGGCTGAGAAGAGAAGGTAAACCCCAGGGAATCCCTCCTTTCAGAGACCCCTGAGACCTCTGAGTATCAAATTTCCTAAAAATTCCTTGAATTTTTTTTTTTTTTTTTAAAGATTTTATTTTTATTTATTTGACACAGAGAGAGAGAGAGATTACAAGTAGGCAGAGAGGCAGGCAGAGAGAGAGGAAGAAGCAGGCTCCCTGCTGAGCAGAGAGCCCGATGCGGGCCTCGATCCCAGGACCCTGAGATCATGACCTGAGCTGAAGGCAGAGGCTTTAACCCACTGAGCCACCCAGGCGCCCAAATTCCTTGAATTCTTATTTGCTAGGTTAGTTCCTATTTTCTCCTTTGTTGTGGAGAAGCTGGACGGTGAGCGAAAGAGCAAGGAAAAAACTGAAGGAAGCCAGAGCGGGAACTCGAGAGGTCAGGGCTCATGATGTGAGGCCGAGGTGTGCCTAGAACGCTCTGGGTATCTTTTACTCCGGCCCCTGCCCTGGCATCGCGTGCAGAGCTGAGGGAGCCCTCCCAGCCGCCCAGAGAACTGTCAGGCAGTCCCTTTCCTTCTCACCCTCCAAACCAACGTCGCCAGTCCAGCTACCTACAGGAGATGGTCGGGACTAGGGGCAAGGGGTAGGAAGCCGCGTTTGGAGGCTAGCCCCAAGGCCAAGGCTCCTCCAGCTGCCCAGAGCGGGCACTTCCGCTGTGCAGCACACGGCTTCCCCCAAACTCGAGTCGCCCTCCTGGCCCCACCCCAGGGGGGATTCCCTGTGGGCTCTGGGCCAATGCTGTGATTCTCCAACCCCCTCAAACTGCCAACTCGCCCCCTGGGCACCACGTCAACACTCGCTGCCAGGGAAAACCGAAGCTGGCCCTCAGAGAGGACAGATGGGTCCAAGCCACGGGTCAGGCCGCAGAGTGACTTTGTACTGTCAACGGCGACACCATAACCCAGAAGGCCGTGAGCAGAGCTGTCAAAATTGAGAAGGAAAATGAATTCTAACCTAGACCGCTGTCTCCAGGCAAACTGTCCCTTCAGAGTGAGGGGACCGAGCGAAGACATTTTCAGACAACCAGGGTCTCACTGATTTTACCTGTCAGGAACCTTGGGCAGGAAGTGATGGGACGAGACCTAGCATCTGGAAGGCAAGGGAGCCGTCCCCAGAGAGAAGCAGAGTGAGACCCCAGCATGTGGGTGCCAAAGACAGCTGTGACCGAGCCGGGAGACCGACTAGAGCCTGAGGGGCAGGGCGGAGGGACCCACGAGGGCAGGAGAACTTGAGCCCAAAGCTGGGACTGCAGGGTCCAGCTGCCTCCCCTTTCCAGAAGACTTTCTTCGACAGCTTTTTTTGAGGGCCTCGCTCCTCTCCCAGCCTCCCCCATATATGGAAACTGGAAAGCCACCCTTCCTCCCACTCAGGAGGAAGGCACCCGCCCTCTTAGTTCCTTCTCGCCGCCCTACCCCCAGTCCCACCCCACGGCCCCATTGGCTCGCTTCCCGGCCCCATCGCCCTGGTGGCGCTGACCCCTGGCAGGGGAGGCCCACCTTCGGGAACATGCTCGCCATGCTGCTCAGACACTCTCGGCGCTTCTCCTCCAGGTCCTCCTGCTTGTGAGCCCAGGCCTGCAGCCAGAGGCTCTGCAGGTGGTCGATGTTCTCCAGGAAGATGTAGAGGTTCTGGGCCTCGGAGGTAGTCCCAGTTTCCTGCATGACTGGTATGTGGTCAATCACTTCCTGTCTGGGAGACGGGGGAAGTGATTTTGTGGGTGAAAGGGCTTCCTGCTCCCCCAAGTCTGTTAAGCAGATACGACTCTGTGTTTGTAGATGCTGACAGCAAGGAGAGCGACAGAGGTTGTTGAGAGCCGAGGAAAGCAGGAGGCGGAGAAGTGTGAGATGGGGCAGGCGAGGAGACTTGGGGCCCGGCTGGAAACAGGGAGAGTAAGGCTAAGCCGCGGAGCACAGCAGGTGCGTGATGGACAGGCCGAAGGGAAGAGAGAAATAAGGCAGCGGGATTCGAGGAAAAGCAAGTACCTGACCTCCCAAGTCCCCAAAGCCAGACACCCTTTGCCTGTCCCCCCCCCTCAGGGGACCTTGTCTGGGGTGACCTCTCCATCCCCAATTTCCCTGCGTTCCTCCTCTCCATTTGGGTGTTGGTCTGCCCACATGCGGCGGGGGGTGCGACTGCCAGGGGGTACCTACCGGAGGTTCTGGAAGCGTCTGTAGAGGATGTACCTGTGGCACAGGCACTGCAGCCGGAGCGCGCTCAGCTCCATGGTGGTGGCGGTGAGCTCCAGCGCCTTGCTGCGCAGGGAGTGCGGCAGCGCCGACTCAGCCTCCTCGCTCAGGAGCTGCAGGTTCTTCCTCTGCGCCTCTGCGTCCATGTGGTATACTTTGCCCTTAAGAGTTGCTGGGGAGATCTGCAAGGGAGGCCGTGACAACTTTTGGATGGATGTCCCTGTAACAGGGAAGGAGGCTGATTTCTTGGGCTTCGTGAGAACCTGGCAGGCCCGTGGTTTCTGGGTAGACTTGGCAGAGCTCAGGTTCCTCTGGTTTCTGAGGGCAGGCTGCTGGGTATTAGGGGACCTGGACCAGCGTGGCCTCCCGCCTTGGTGAGCAGACTGGGGCCGGCTTGGGGGAGGCGCCAGGGAGGTCTTCTCTAAGTCCTTCCGCCGCCTGGTAGTCGTGAAGATCATCCTGTCCACGTCCTCCCCGGACCGTTCCAGCTCTCTCTGTGGGCCCCCTTGCTGCTTCTCCTGCTGGCCCAACCTCCGCTGCTGCTCCCTCGCCGCCGCCTCCATCTCCCACTGCTGCAGCTTCTCCTGGTGCTCCTGCTCCTGGAGGGCCCATTTCTTCTGCCGCTGTAGCCACATCGCCTCCTCCTCCAGCCACTGCTGCCTCTGCCTCTCCCAGCTGAGTTCTTCTTCCCAGTGCTCCTCCTTGCTCTCCAAGGCCACGTTCTTGGAGCTCTCTGGGGACAGCTGCATCCTAACATGGGACTTAACTTGGAGTCCTTCCTTCTCCTGGGCTGCTTTCTGGAAGTTCTTCTGGTCTTTGACTTGGTGGCCTGGGCTCTCTGCCAGGGGTCCTTCCCATTTCTTGGGAAGCTTGTGATCCGCTGGGGACAGCAACACGGGCTGGAGGCATTCAGTGTCCTTGCTGCTGTACACATCGGCAATCCTTGAATGCATGGTCATGGTGGAAAGTGCCTGAAATGTTGAAGGCCTAGTACTACTGTCCCAGGCTTTGGCCATGGAACCTGGGGGCAGTGACAAAAGCAACCACTCCTTCCTGGGTTCCTGTTGGGTTTCCTCCATGACCGTTTCTTTCTTTGGGAGGGTCTCTTTCTCAGGGGGGCCCAGGCAGTCGACCAAGATCTTGGCCGGTTCTTCTGCTTGATCTCTAGCACACTGAACCTTCTTCAGCTGGAACTCTAAGGCATGCTTTCTCAGGAGAAGGTCATGGTACTTTCCCCCTAGAATTTCCACCTGCTTTAGTAGGGCATCCCCCTTGCTCTGGAGAACTTGGAGGGAATTCTGGAAGTAGAGCCTCTGGCTGCTGAGTTCTTTGGTCATCTCTATTTCCAGGTTCCTGTATTTGGTCTCCAGGTTACAGTTCTCCTTGTGCTGGAGGGTCAAGGCCTTGTTGAGGTTCTCCACCACAGCAGACATGTACCTGATGGCTCTGACCTCCCCCTGGTTGAACATGGTGGAGTCCAGGAGCTCCTGCAGCATGGACGTCACCTCAGAGACCTTTGTGGACGTAGTATGCTTGTCCTGGAGCATCTGCTCGGGGCTCAGCGGCTGAGGGTAGGCTGCAGATCTGGGGGGGCTTTGTTCCCACCAGCCCTGCCAGAAGGTGTGTTTGGATACTAGGAGAGGTAGAGAGAACAAAGGCCACAAAATCCTGTGGGTGCCACGGATTATACTGCTTCTCTCTACCCTGCTTGGCCAAATTCCCCATCCAACCCTCTTAGGACTTTGGCACGAATAAGAGCTGAGGCAACATGTGAAATGAAGGGAGGTGTTGTCAGGAGAGGTCTCTGCCAGGCTCAGAGCTTGCCCGGGGCTTTCTCATCGGCGTCTGCCAGCTCCATGGCACCTGCAGGGCCCACGGCCCCTGAAACTACTCAATTCAGTTCAACTCAATTCGATGTATTTCCGATCCTACACATTTCCCTGGAGTAAAGTCACTTTTCTAATCATGCTACTTCCCAGCCTCAGTATCCACAATTGGCTCCCTACTGCCAACTACCCAAACTCTGGAAGGCTACCTGGCACTTAGATTCCGGGTCACCTGAGAAGCTTTGTTTCCCTTTCCTAGTTACCACTAGACTGTGTAGAGAATTTATCACATGGTTCTGCCACCGTTCACACGTTGGGTTTTTTAATGACTAATATTTTCTTCCATTTGCGGGGTCTTGAACTCCTTTGATACTTTGATGAAAGCAAGGGACCTTCTCCCCAGGAAAATGCACATAAACACAGACCGTGTACTCTGTTCAAACTCATTCATAGACCTCAGCTCCTCAGGGTTGGGTCATGGTCATAGTGGTATTCCCTTGATCTAAGTATGTAGGGCTGCTATAGTGATTATCTTGGAGCATCCATTTACTTGCCCATTTGACGAACATCACGACAGAAAAAACACTGGCTAACTTTGGATGAGAGGCTGAAGGGTACATGGAAATTAAGTGGCATGGAAGTCAAGCGAGCACTTAGCTAATATTATCAGAGAGGCCATGTGGCCTAGTGGTTCAGAGGTTGAGTTCTAGAAGCAGATAACTTTGGCTTGAATCCCATCCTTCCCTAGATCATGCCTGTTTAGTGGCAAGCACAGAACTGGGTACCTAGTAAGTGCTCAGTAACTAATCCCCAAGAAGAAATAAATAAGACACAGCCTTTGCCCTCCAGGAGTTTATAATCTAGCAGGGAAATGAGTATACAAATAACTATATTTCAAGACATAATGTGCTAAGGATTGTAGGAGAGACTGTCTCCTTCTTACCCTCCCTTCTCTGTTTCTTCCCTCCCCCAACTATCCATCTTGCTTGATAAGGACCCTGGCCAAGAGAATCAATGACAAAACCCTAATGTGACCTACTGCTTACTTAGCCCGGAGCATGTTCTAAGCCTGGTGTCAGATGCCTCAGACTCAGTGGAACCCTGCACGGGGGCGGTATGCTCCTCACTTTGTATATGAAGACAATGATGTTCAGAAAGATGAAACAACCTGCCCGAAACTGGCACATGGGATTCAAACTCAAGTCCATCTGACTGTGAAGACCATGTTCTTGAGTAAGATTAAGAAGCCAGAAAACCTAAGTGTGGGGTCTGGTTTTGCCACAGTGTTTTGTTTTTTGTTTTGTTTTGTTTTGTGGTCTTTTCTCTTCTCTGAGCTTTAATGTTCTCATCTACAAAATATAGGAGGAGTTAATAATCTCAGGTCCCTTCCAGGGCTGATACAAGTAAAATTTCAAGGTTGAGCCGTTTTGTTGACTGACCATTTCTGGAGCAGCCACAGTTGAGAAGGTTCTGGAAGACCTCTGGCTGAGTCTCGCTAGACTTCTTGGCTCTGCAGCTGAATTTGGAGTAAGGAAGGGATGTTCTTTGGGCTCTAGCTACAAACTCCATCCAGCTTTTCTGACTTTTTAGCCTTGATCTCCCAGGACCTGCATGAGGCTACAGCCCCAGGAAGCACCAATAGGGACCTGTCTCCCGATTACTCCTCTGTCCACAGTCAGAACTGCTCAGTGCTCAACTTGGGTTCAACAGGCCAACCCCTCACTACGGCCCGTCCATCTCAGATAAGGCTTTTGTTAATGGAGAAGAGTCAGAAAGACCCCCATAGGCCCCAGTATGAGACTTCTTCCTCTGAGATGGCATCCACCCCACCCAAACCCCCTCCTGGGTGCTCCTGCAACCTACTTTGTGTCCTTTTCCTTTGCCTTTCTTTTTTTTCTTTTTTTTAAAGATTTTATTTATTTATTTCACAGCGGGAGAGAGATCACAAGGAAGCAGAGAGGCAGGCAGAGAGAGAGGGGAAGCAGGCTCCCTGCTGAGCAGAGAGCCCGATGCGGGCCTCGATCCCAGGACCCTGAGATCATGACCTGAGCCGAAAGCAGAGGCTTTAACCTACTGAGCCACCCAGGCGCCGTCCTTTTCCTTTCAGTGAGAGTAGAGCAGAGGGAAATGAGAGACTCGATGCCTCCTCTGGTGGCAATGAGGGAGAGAGGTAACACCTTCTCCATCACCTCGATCCATTCATCCAGAGCTTTCTCTTCCTCCTTACCCTTCCTGTTCCTGAGCTCATAGGTCAGACTGTCACCTGGAAAGGGAGTGGGGGGTACAGGTTGAGTACCTCCTCTAGGGAGCCCCAAGGAGTCCCATAGCACGGGGGTTATACCAGCAGGCTTTGAGGTTGGATTGGATTCACATTTTACTAGCTGTGTGATGTTGGGTAAATTACTGATTTCTCCAAGCCTCAGCATATGTGCCTGTAAGAGGGTGGGGTGGAAATTACATGAGATAATACATGTGAAATGATTAACATGAAGCCTGCAGCGTAGAAACTATGCAATAGACATTACACTGTGCTGTTGTTTAACTATAAGGCCAGGGATGTGTCTGCCTTGTTTTGCTCTATCCCCTTTAATTGTATCTGGACAATTAAATGAATTAACTGGAGTAAATAACCCTGCTTAGATCTTAGGGGCAGCCGAAGGACCACAGAACTGAGAGCTTGTCGGGGGGATGGCAGTGTGAAGGGGGTGAGGCATATCCCTATACCATCCGATGCCAACATTGCAGCATCTGCCCAACCTCATAGCAGAGTAAGGTCTTATGAAGGCATAACTCTGATCTTAATGGGCGTAGCACCTGGCTCTAGGGCTGTGTCTGGTTGGTCCACATTCAAGTGGCTATCCCAGTTGTTCACAGCTGCCATCAGTGCTATTTGACCCAGTGCCCACAAAGTAAGAGTCATGAAGTACTCTGAATATCACCTGTGAGTTCAGGGAGCCTGCTTCCTCCTCTCTCTCTGCCTGCCTCTCTGCCTACTTGTGATCTCTGTCTCTCTGTCAATAAATAAAATTTAAAAAAAAAGAACTAATAAACAAATTCAGTAAAGTTGCAGGATACACAATCAACATACAAAAATCAGTTGCATTTCGGTGGGGGGGGTTGTGCCTGGGTGGCTCAGTCAGTAAAGCATCCGACTCTTGATTTTGGCTCAGGTCGTGATCTCAGGGTTGTGGGACAGAGCCCCCCATCGGTCTCCACGCTGGGCGTGGAGCCTGCTGGAGATTCTCTTTCACCCTCTCTCTCTGCTCCTCCCCCCCCAACTGAATGCATGACTTCACACTCTCTCTCTCTCTCAAAATAAATAAATAATAATAAAGTTCTCTTTAAAAATCAGTTGCATTTCTTTTTTTTTTTTTTTTAAAGATTTTATTTATTTATTTCACAGAGGGAGAGAGATCACAAGGAGGCAGAGAGGCAGGCAGAGAGAGAGAGGGGGAAGCAGGCTCCCCGCTGAGCAGGGAGCCCGATGCGGGCCTCGATCCCAGGACGCTGAGATCATGACCTGAGCCGAAAGCAGAGGCCTTAACCCACTGAGCCACCCAGGCGCCCATCAGTTGCATTTCTATACACTAACAATAAACTATTTGAAAAAGAAAGAAAATAATCCCATTTACAACAGCATCAAAAACAATGCTATACTTAGGAATAAATTTAACCAGGGAGGTGAAGGATCTCTACACTGGAAACTGTAAGACGTTGATAGAAGAAATTGAAGAAGACACATATAAATGGAAAGATACTCCATGTTCATGGACCGGAAGACAATATTGTTTAAAATGTCCATACGACCATCTTAGAACCATCTATAGATTCAATGAAATCTCTATCGAAATCCCAACGGCATTTTTCACAGAAACAGAAAAACAATCCTAAAATTCATATAGATCCACAAAAGGCCCCAAATAGCCAGGGTGATCTTGAGAAAAAGAACAAAGCTGGAGGCATCATACTATCTGATTTCAAACTATGCTGCAAAGCTATAGTAATCAAGACAATATGGTATTGGCATAAAAAAAGATACATAGACAAGTGGAATAGAATCAAGAACCCAAAAATAAACCCATGCATTCACGGGCAACTAATATTTGACAAACAAGCCAAGAATACACAATGGGTGAAGGATGGCTCTTCAAGGAGTGATGTTGGTAAACCTGGACATTCATATGCAAATCAGGTCCCGATCTTAAACCATTCACAAAAATTAACTTGAAATGGATGAAAGACTTAAATGTAAGACCTGAAACCCTAAAACTCCTAGAAGAAACCGTAAAGAAAAAGTTTCTTGACGTTGGTCCTGGCAATGATTTTGTGGCTATGACACCAAAAGCAAAGGCAACAGGAGCAAACATAAACAAGGGGGACTACATCAAACTAAAAAGTTTCTGCACAGTGAAAGAAAGGTTCAACAAAATGAAAAAGGCAATCTACAGAATGGGAGGAAGCATTTGCAAACAGGTTCATCTGATATGGGGGTCAATTTCCAAAAGAAGGAGCTCATACAACTCAATAGCCAACAAAACAAATAATCCAATTAAAAAACTGGCAAAGGCCTCGCAGAAGCCATGATAAAGGCCAAAGGAGGCTGGCCGGTTCTCAGAGATCTTCCCCTTCACAATACAAGTACCCAGCTTCCAGAAAGCGGCCCCTTGAAAAGTGACAACAACTTAACTGTCTACCCATAGCCACTCTGTGGCTGTGCAAGTCATACCCACATCCCTTTGATCAAATTTTCTGCACTAGCTGCAACACCTTCTGAACTGGTTTAAATGTACCTGGCACAGAATCAGTTACCAGCCAGCCTCTCGACTTAGGGAGAAAACTATATACAGGTGCTAACTCGCAGCGTTGCCCCGGAGTTTAGGAAAGCAGGCAAATGTGTGTCCCCCGTTGTGCTGATAAATGTGTCCAAGCCATGTGTCCGTGTGGACCTGGCTGGAGCGGGATCAACTACTCCAGTGCTGAGGAACCAGCTGTGCAGAAAAATCAGATGGCTTGCCTAAGTTCACACATCTACTAAATGGTGGAGACAGGCTCACATCCCTTCCACAGCCAGTAATTTTAACCACAAGGGTATGGCGTCTCCTGAAGTTGGAAAGGAGCTTTAGGGAAAGTGACAAGGGCCCCTGGCCCTGAAGGGAGGGAGGGCAGGAGGCAGCGGCCAATAGCACCAGACAAATATTAAAACAAGTATCCTGGGGGAGGGCACCCTAACATTAGAGAGGACGACTTTAAAACGACACCGATTTGGACACACTTCTTTTGTTATTTGTCATGTTAACGATGTAGAACCAGGTTATGTTTATGATCCCTTTCAACCCTATGATTAAATACGTATATGAGAGAAAAAAAAGGCAAAGGATCTGCATAGACATTTTTCTAAAGAAGACCCACAAATGGCCAACAGGTACATGAAAGGGGGCTCAACATAACTCATTGTCAGGGAAGTACAAATCAAAACCACAAGGAGATATTACCTCATATCTGATAGGACGGCTATTATGAAAAAGACGAGAGATAACAAGTGTTGGTGAGGATGTGGAGAAAAGGGGACCCTTGGGCACTGCTGGGGGGACTGTAAATTGGTACAGCCATTTTGGAAAACAGTATGGAGGTTTTTCTAAAAATTAAAAATACAGGGTGCCTGGGTGGCTCAGTTAGTTGAGCGACTGCTTTCTGGTCATGATCATGGAGTCCCAGGATCGAGTCCTGCATCGTGCTCCCTGCTCAGCAGCGGGTCTGCTTCTCCCTCTGACTCCCCACCTCATGCTTGTTCGCTCTCATTCTCTCTCTCTCTCAAATGAATAAATAACATCTTTTAAAAATATACAATTACCGTATGATCCTGCAATCCCACTTCTGGGTATACGTCCAAAGGGAACAGAACCACTACCCCCACGAGGTATCTGTATGCCCACGTTCACTGAAGCGTTATTCACAAGAGCCGAGACATAAAACCAAGCTAAATGTCAGCTGATCAAGGAGTGGGTAAAGAAAATGGGGTATACACAATGAAATATTTAATTTTTTTTAGTTTATTTATTTATTTAAGTAATCTCTACCCCCCATGGAGGGCTTGAACTCACGACCCCGAGGTCAAGAGTCACATGTTCCTCTAACTGAGCCAGCCAGGCGCCCTGTTTATACAATGAAATATTATTCAGTCATAACAAGGGAAATCCTGCCATTTGCCACAACATGCATGGAACTTGAGGGTATTAGACCAAGTGAAATAAGTCAGACAGAGAAAGGCAAACACTGTATTATCTCACTTCCGTGTGGAATCTAAAAAGCTGAACTCACAGAAACCGGCAGCAGATGGTGGTTACCAGGGGCTGGCGGGGGGCAGGGGGGAGATGTTGGCCAAAGGGTACAAAGGTTCAGTCATAAAATAAAAAAGTTCTGGGGGTCTAATATACAGTGTGGTGACTATACGAACAACACCATATTGTGGGCTTATAATTTACTAAGAGAGTAGATCTTAAATGTTCTCAGCAGAAAAAAAAAGCAGGGGCCGGCTATCTTGTGAGATGATGAATGTGTTAACTAACCTGATTGATACAAGCACTGCACAACATACATGTCTATCAAATCATCGCAGTGTACACTCTAAATTACACAATGTTATATATCAATTACATCTCAATAAATCTGGGGAAAATAAAAATAAAAAAATAAAATAGCATGGGCTTGAATTTAGTTTCAACCCTGCTAAAAAATGAGATGTCATCACGGACCTGTGACTTAGCTTCATCACCCACGCAGCTAATGTCACAATCTGCTATGTTCTGGATAGTTACACGTTTGTCCATCTGCAGAGCAGAAGTGATCGCTGTGACAGGAGCAGGGGAAGGTCTCAGTGGAGAGGCACGGTGCCTGCTGCCCCTCCTTCCCCTCCCCGTCACCTCGAGAGCCCACCTGGGGTGGGGAAAGGAGGAGATGGAAGTGAGCGTGGGACCAGTGTCCAGCAGGGAAGGGGCCTGGCCCAGGGCACGCAGTCTGCAAACTCACCCCAGTCACCCAGCCAGTGGAGAATTTCGTACAAGTGCTTCTCTTTGGTCTTAGCATCTTCAGAGAAGGAGGCAATTTTCTCCAGCAAGATGGATCTGTTTTTGCCCTTTTGCTCTGTCCGGTCAGATTTTGCCTTTTCTTTTAAATCATATCCCTGTCCTTCCTGGAAGCGGTTGATGACACAGTTGACATTGTCCAAGATGTCTGAGAGCTGGGAAGAAATATCCTACATGGGAGACAGCAGATTGTAGTATTTAGGGGTGTGAACTCTGGCACCAGATACCATGGCCTGGTAGGGTCTTGGGGCCTCAGTGTTCTTACTTGTAAACTGGGGATTATTGCAGTGCCAATGTCACAGAGTTTTTGTAAAGATTTCATGAATTAATATTTATAAAGCACTTAAGACAGTGCCTGGCATATAAAGTAAGTGTTAGCTCTTCTTAATGTCCCTTTGATGATTAAGACCAGGTCATGAAGGGAGAGAATACTAAAAATCCAGAGCATTTCTTCAGAATTTCAGAATTTTCTAGGGACTTCTGGACATCTCTCCTAGTAAGGATCCAGAAGCAACAGACTGAAAAAAATGAGGCCCTAAGAAACCCTTAGGATCAGAGGCTCCCATTAAAAAAAAAAATGCACTAGAGACTCACGTGTGAGGTGATTTCAGCCTTTGGCCATTGGCCTGTAAGCTTCTAGGGCTAAGCATGAAGGATTCTGACAGATGGGCAAGAACAGACCTGAATCAGGAAGTCTGGGCCCCTCCTCTTGCCCTGCTAAGACCTATGACTATGTGTCTCAGGGCCATCCTGGGTCTTCGTTATAGGATGTTCCCTTCCTGTGCCCTGCCTCATGGGGTGGTTTGATTTCAGCTTGCCCAACAGAGGCCAAGTCTAGGAGATGGATATTTTGGATTAATCTGTCTACAAACCCAGCTTGCTGAGGATCCCAGGACCCTGAAGGCCCAGAGCTGGACTCTTGCCCCAATCTGGGATCAGTTCCCAGTCTCCACATCAGATCCCAATAGAAGGGTGACTCCTTCATTTCAGGTGTTACCTCCTGAGCCCGTGTAAGCTGGGCAGCCTCAATGCTTGAGATGATGGCTTTCACCGATGCAGGGGTCATCAACTGTGGGGGTCTGTCTTTCTCCATTTCGGATCACCCTGGTAGTTGCAAAGATGTCCTGTGTCTCTGGTACCCAGACCTAGACATGGGATGCTAGCTGCTTTGGGGTTAAGGGCTCCAGGGCAGTTCCTGAGTATGCTGGGCCTAGCCACAGCTCCCTGTAACTGCCAGACATCAGGTTCCAACTGACCTTTTCTCTAGTGACATCATCAGTTTGATTAGAAGAATGGCTCTTTGTCAACTATTTGTGTGGTTACCTAGCTTCCTATCCATTACCTAATATATACTAAGTTGACCTATTGTGGGTTGTTTTTGTTTTTGTTTTTGTTTTTTTAAAGATTTTATTTATTTATTTGACACACAGAGAGAGATTACAAGTAGGCAGAGAGGCAGGCAGAGAGAGAGGAGAGAGGAGGAAGCAGGCTCCCTGCTGAGCAGAGAGCCCGATGCAGGCCTCGATCCCAGGATGCTGAGATCATGACCTGAGCCGAAAGCAGAGGCTTTAACCCACTGAGCCACCCAGGCGCCCCTGTTTTTGTTTTTTTTTTAAAGATTTTATTTATTTGTCAGAGATAGAGAAAGAGCACAAGCAGGGGGAGTGGCAGGCAGAGGAAGAAGCAGGGTCCATACTGAGCAAGGAACCCGATGTGGGACTTGATCCCAGGACCTGGGATCATGACCTGAGATGACCATGATGAGTGGTCATTAACCCACTGAGCCACCCAGGTGTCCCATGGCAGCCTATTGTTTTTTTTTTCTTAAGCACTTAAATGTTCTGCTACCAAACTAAATGTTACTGGCTAAAAATAAAAAAAAGCAATTAGGAAAAGTTCTTTGTCCGAAGAAAAGCTTTTAAAAATTAGACCAAGTCAATAATTAATGGTGGTATGTTTGCGTTTGCACTTGGGATCAAGGCTCTATCAGCACTTTTCCTTACTGAAGATGATCACTATTGCAAGATGGCTTTTAGAAATAAATATCTAGGGTGCCTGGGTGGCTCAGTGGGTTAAAGCCGCTGCCTTCGGCTCAGGTCATGATCCCAGGGTCCTGGGATCGAGGCCCACATCGGGCTCCCTGCTCAGCGGGGAGCCTGCTTCCCCTTCTCTCCTCTCTCTCTGCCTGCCTCTCTACCTACTTGTAATCTCTCTCTCTGTGTCAAATGAATAAATAAAATCTTTAAAAAAAAAAAAAAGAAAGAAATATCTAAAATGGACATTGTTGTATGCCCAGAACCTAGAACCAAGCCTGGCACACACGAGGCACTTAATAAACACTTGTTGAATGAATGCATTTGTAAGAACAAATATGTATAGTTGCAAACTATTCTTCCATACTACTTAAAAGTATTCCCACTTAACAAGTAAGGAATCAAATATTGTAAAATTCAGTTCTCAGCAGTGTCATGGCCAATTAATAACTTGTCACCTGACACCCACCTTTCATAAACTATCATTCATTCATATACTCAAAGTTAGCTCTTTTATTGCCTCTTTCACTCAACGAACACTCATTGGAAACATTCTACATGCCTAGCCCAGGCCTAGGTGCTAGAAATGCAGAAATGAGTGAGACCTAGTTCTGTCCTGAAGGCGCTCATACCCTGTTTACAGACACCTCTCTATCCGTACATCTGGTACTGGATAGTCCTTTAATCACTTAAGATTTCAGAGCATGTTATAGTTTACAAATAACTTATTCATCCTTAAAAACATGGAGGAGCCAGTGAAAACTCAGAGGAGTTACAAGATTTACCTAAAGTTACAGAGCTGGGAAGTACAGAGTCAGGTCTTTACCCTGGTTTCCTGATTCCCAACCTGGGGTCCTTTCCCTTTTTCCTCTCCTTCCTCCGCTTCCTCCCTTTCTTCTTTCTTTTGAACCCAATCATACTGATAACTAGATTAGGACCCAAGAAAGCTAATTAAGAGATAGAGATTGTAAGGCTCAAAAAAGAAAAACCCAAGGCTCACTTATGGGCTGTCTATAAGAAACACACTTTAAATAAAAAGACGCAAATAGGTTAAAGGTAAAAGGACAGAATGAGATAAACCATGCTAACACTACTAAAAAAAAAAAAGCTGGAATAGCTATATTAATACCAGACTTTAGAATAAGAAATATTAGCAAAGATAAAAAAGGAGGGACATTCCATAACGATAAAGTGTCAATTAATAAAGGGGATATAATCCAGGGTGCCTGGGTGGCTCAGCTGGTTATGTATCTGCCTTCTGCTCAGGTCATAATCTCAGGGTCCTGGGATCAAGCCCTGTGTTGAGCCCGGTGTCAGGATCCCTGCTCAGTGGGGAGTCTGCTTCTCCCTCTGCCCCTCCCCCTGCTCATGCACGCACTCTCTCAAATAAATAAATAAATAATAAAGTCTTTTGAAAAATGGATATAGGGGCACCTAGGTGGCTCAGTGGGATAAGCATCTGCCTTCAGCTCAGGTCTGAAGTCCTGGAGATCCTGGGATTGAGTCCCAAGATGAAGCCCCGCATAGGGCTCCCTGCTCAGCAGGGAGTCTGCTTCTCCCTCTGCCTGCTGCTCTCCCTGCTTGTGCTCACTCTTGCTCTCTTTCTCTCTCTGACAAACAAATACAATCTTAAAAGAAAAAGATTCTCTCCCTCTCCCTCTGCCCCTCCCCCCTCCTCTAAAAAGAAAATTAAAAAAAAAAGGGCGCCTGGGTGGCTCAGTGGGTTAAAGCCTCTGCCTTCAGCCCAGGTCATGATCTCAGGGTCCTGGGATCCAGGCCCACATTGGGCTCCCTGCTGGGCTCCCTCCTCTCTCTCTGCCTGCCTCTCAGCCTACTTGTGATCTCTCTCTCTCTGTCAAATAAATAAATAAAATCTTAAAAAAAAAAAGACCCACACTTAGATGATTACTAGCCCAGGAAAGATGTTTATAAACCTTTTTTTTAAAAAGCATCCAAACTCCTTTTCTAAGCAACCTTTTGTAGCACCTCACTAAGACAGATAAAAGCAGTATCTTACTAGAATATATTAATACAAGTTCAGTTTCATGATATCTCAGTGTTATAAAATTACTCACTGTCAACAAGGCTGTTTTAATAAACTGAAAAATTTGGTATATAGGACATTTGAGTGCATTTTTTTTTTTTTAAAGATTTTATTTATTTATTTCACAGAGGGAGAGAGATCACAAGGAGGCAGAGAGGCAGGCAGAGAGAGAGAGGGGGAAGCAGGCTCCCCGCTGAGCAGGGAGCCCGATGCGGGCCTCGATCCCAGGACCCTGAGATCATGACCTGAGCCGAAAGCAGAGGCATTAACCCACTGAGCCACCCAGGCGCCCAGAGTGCATATATTTTTAATTAATTTTAAAAAGTAATCTCTATACCCAATGTGCAGCTTGAACTCATGACCCTGAGATGAAGAGTCAAACACCGCACTGACTGAGCCACAGCCAGGTGCCCCTTGAGTATATATATATTTTTAAACTACTGTTTTAGAAACAGATAAAATATATTTAAAGTTTCTGGGTAAAAATGGTAGATCGAACACATGTATCTAATTTTGCTCTACTAAAAATACACTCAAACTATAGCAAAGGGATATTTTAAGCCATAAATCCACAAAGACAGGGAAATAGGAGAGGAGACAGGAGCAAAATACTTTAGGAAGTTGGAAAGCATATGGATGGGTGGTTACTGACTTAGACTAGAGAAGGATGGATCCTAACGCAGCAGTGGGGCAACCGGAGGGCAAACAGAATTGGTTGCACCAGATGGCTGACCACCCCAGAAGGAAGACCTAAAGATGTTGGCATCAGAGTCTCCCTGAGGTGAAGCTCTTGGCCACCAAGCCCCACCCATATACCTGAGCTCACAGAGCACAGATAACCTCCAGTGGGCTTTTTGGTAACCCATCTTTTAATGTGAGCCAACAACCAAGGATTGTAAGACCCCCAAGAAAAGATTCTAACAGGAGAGAGACCAAAACAACAGAAAAAGAAATTTAGAGCAAACAGAGATTACACAGAAAGAAGAAAATTGAAACAAAACTACCATTAGTAGCTTCAGAGATAAGATAAACCATTGTGACCTTGAAACAAAATAAGATGCTATTAGAAAGGAATACTCAGAGAATAACAGTAACGTGAGAGTAATAAAAATCTTTTTTTTTTTAAAGATTTTATTTATTTATTTGACAGAGAGAGATCACAAGTAGGCAGAGAGGCAGGCAGAGAGAGAGAGAGAGGAGGAAGCAGGCTCCCCACTGAGCAGGGAGCCCGATATGGGCCTCGATCCCAGGACCTTGAGATCATGACCTGAGCGGAAGGCAGAGGCTTTAACCCACTGAGCCACCCAGGCGCCCGAGAGTAATAAAAATCTTTACAATGTTGAAAAACTCAGTAGAAGAATGGGAAGATAAGATTGAGGAACTGTCCTAGGAAACAAAGTAATAACGATGGAAAGTAGGAGAGAAAAATAAATTGGTAGGAGCAGTCCATCAGATCCATCATCTGAATTTTAGGAGTTCCCAAAAAGAAAGAACGGGGAAAATGAAAGGGGAGAAATTGCCAATGGGATGATTCAAGATTATTTCCCAGAAGTGAGGGGGCACTGAGTACCCAGCACAGCAAACAGCCTCTCACCAAGACATATCACGGCCTTCTTAGAACACTGGAGACAAGGAGAGGTTCACAGTTGGGGAAAAAGTCACTTACAAAGGATAAGGACTTAAAAAGCTTCAGACTTCTCACAACAATGAAAGCCAGAAGGTAATGTCATAATGCCTTCATAATTCCGAAGAAATTCAGTACTCAACCAAGCAATCAGTCAAGTGTCGGAGTAGAATATGGCAATGTCAAACATGAAGTTCCTTTTTTTTTTTTTTTTTTTAAAGATTTTATTTATTTATTTGACACAGAGAGAGAGATTACAAGTAGGCATAGAGGCTGGCAGAGAGACAGGGAGAGGAGGAAGCAGGCTCCCTGCTGAGCAGAGAGCCCGATGCGGGCCTCGATTCCAGGACTCTGAGATCATGACCTGAGCCGAAAGCAGAGGCTTTAACCCACTGAGCCACCCAGGTGCCCAAACGTGAAGTTTCAAAACAATTTATATCTCCCATCCTCAAGAAGCTTCTGGAAGATGGTCTCCAAAAAGAGGGAATAAGTTAAACAATTAAAAAAGACATGGGACTGGGCGCCTGGGTGGCTCAGTGGGTTAAAGCCGCTGCCTTCGGCTCAGGTCATGATCCCAGGGTCCTGGGATCGAGGCCCACATCGGGCTCTCTGCTCAGCAGGGAGCCTGCTTCCTCCTCTCTCCTCTCTCTCTGCCTGCCTCTTTGCCTACTTGTAATCTCTCTCTCTGTGTCAAATGAATAAATAAAATCTTTAAAAAAAAAAAAAAAGACATGGGACATAGTAAATAGAAGATCCAACAAAGGAGAGATCAAAGACAATGGCAGGAAGATGAGAGAGGAAAGGCCGGTTGCCAGGTGTGCAGCAACGGCAGGGGACAGACACTGGGATTGGAGCAGGTCACAAGGCTCCAGCAGAGATCTCTTCAAGAAGATGTATTGATAAAATATCTGCTGTGTCTAGATATTCTGAGATGAGATTCAGACAACTAGGGGAAGATTCTGAGGCAGATTTTGTGATAAGTACAAAGAAAACTAAACAAATGAAAAAAGGTAAGTATTAATTTCAGGAAAAATCAAAAGTTGTGCAAGAGAGGAAGAGACATCAAATATACCTTCATAAGGACCTGGAAAGCCAGGTTCTAAATTAGAATTTTTGGAAACCTCAATGCACACTAGAAAATAGGAGCCCCCGGCCCCTGGCTCTTGTCTCACCCCCTTCTCCTCTACCCTTGACTCTGTCCTACATTGAGAGAACCTCACACAGGGTCCTCTGAAGACCCCAGCTTGGGCTCTTGCCTCTCGCTGTGAATAAATGCCCCTTGGCTATCCCTCAAGCCTAGCGATGCCCATCAGCAAGCTCTTCCTGGGGAAGAGTGATCCAAGGAGGCAAGCCGGGCAGGGAAATCCAGGGCCCCGGGGAATTCAGAAGATGGCTTATAAAGGGGTAAGCAGGGCGCCTGGGTGGCTCAGTGGGTTAAAAGCCTCTGCTTTCGGCCCAGGTCATGATCTCAGGGTCCTGGGATCGAGGCCCGCATCGGGCTCTCTGCTTGGCAGGGAGCCTGCTTCCCCCTCTCTCTCTGCCTGCCTCTCTGCCTCCTTGTGATCTCTCTCCC
>LNAC01000053.1:1637185-1650676 GCA_002007465.1 Ailurus styani
GGGGCGGGGAGGCCATGATGGAGGATGGCGGGGGCGGAGGAGAGGGGGTTGAGGGGAGCGAGAGTCGCGGGACGGGGTGAGGAGGCGGAAGGGAAGAAGGAAAGGGTGGGTTTGTGGAGAAAGGTCGGGAAAGGAGAGGGGCGAGCCTGTGGGAACCGAGGGACAAGGGGAGAGCTGGGAGCTAGTTTTCCCCTGTGGGGTATTTGGCGTGCAGCACGCCCCTCCTCGGACCCAGGGCTTGTCTCCCTTGGAAGCCCGGACGCCCCGTAAGATCACTTGGAGACCCCCTCCTTCGTTTCCCCGCCTTGTGTCCTGAGGTGAGGAGGGGGCATTGTCTCCTGAGGAAAGAGAGCCTGCGGCCCCCTTCTAGGCCTGGACAGCCCAGGAAGTGAGAGAGCAGAGGACCCTGGGTCCCAGCCCTGGGTCTGCCGTCCACAAACTGTGTTAACAACTCCGCGTGACCTTGGGCAAGTCACTGCTTTTCTTTGGGCCTCAGATATCCCGTCAGTTTAAAAGAAAAAAACCAAAAAACAAGGAAAATGCATGAGCATGCTACCACAGATCTTTTCCAGCTTCGGAATGGGGTGGTTCTTGAGAGAGTTGAGGAGAATGGGTTCGAGGCTGTGGAGAAGCCAGGGAAGGCGGGCTGTCGATGGAGGCGAGGCCTTCAGCTGGGGCTGCAGAAAAGTCCCAGGGCTGTGGGGGATGGTAGGCACAGAGCCTGCAGGGCTGGAGCCGCTAGCCAGCGCCTCTGGCATCCTGTTGGAGGGATGGAAGTCCTCTGGAAGTGGCCGAGGAGGTAGAGACCTAGCCCCAGAAAATGAAGACCAGAATGAGGTCTTCATTCTGAGGAGATGGCAGGACAGAGAGAAGCAATGGAAGCTATTTTCTAGTAAGACAACCAGTATCTCTGGGGAGGGGAGGGAATATACTAAGGCTGGTATAGAGGAGTGGGGATTAGGATGGTCTTGAAAATGGCAGGCTTGGCACCGTTTGGGGCAGCTGGAGCGGGGCCGCAAGTAAAGGTCGACTGCAGGGGAGTCCGCTGGTCTGTTGGCCTCCATGGTGTTTTTCTTTTTGATGATAGGTACCCTTTCTGAGAGGTGTGCCTTCCAGTTTTCATTTTCCAACACAAATCCCTTTAGGGAATGAATCAGACTAGACCATCCTTGGGACCACCTGGAGGATTTCGGGATTGTTTGTGGATTGGGGTGAGAAGAAAACGGGAGAATCAGTTTGTGAGAAATAGCTGTGGCGCCATCATCCTTGCTGGGAGACAGCTTTGTGGAGTAGTTGAAAGCTCTGGGGTCGGGCTGCGTGGATTCCAAACCTGCCTCTGCCATTTAATCCTTTGGAACCTTGATCAAGTTATTTAATTTCTCTGAACCTCAGTTTCTTTATTTATAAAATGGGGACAATAATACCTTTTAGATGGTTGCAAGGATTAAATGAGTGTTTGGCATGATATCTGGCGCGTAATAAGCACTCAATAAATATTAGTTGTTAGCTATTCCCTCTTTCCACGCTCTTCCTTCCATCTCTCCGTTCTTGTTCTTTTCCCCTTTTATTCTTTCTTCTGAACCTTTAGTTCTGAGATGCCGCTTACATGTAAAGGCTGAGAATTGATTGCACCTTTGGTCGTAGGGGGGGGGTGTCCTTCCACTGGTCCAGGTAAGCACATGATGAGAAGATGATCAGTGGTCTCTTCATCTCTCTCTGGGGCCCACAGATATGTTTTTGTTCCAGGGAAGACACAGAATCTTCGCTTTCATCCCCTTTCCTATATCCTTCTGTCACACGAGTTCAGTCTTGCCCCAAAATGTAACGAGACCCACACTTGTCCAGGCACTGCAGCAAGTGAGACAGGGGCAGGGGTGTTTCGGGAAGAAAAGTATACACATTGCACAGGGGAAGCTCAGGCGAGGGAGGGCTGTGGAAGTTCCTTGGTAATTTATGTTCATTCCTTTGCTCTGTCCTCTGTGGGAACTGTCCAAAACAGTCCAGCATCTGGATCCTGGGCAGGGGTCTCCATTCCAAGTTAAAGATGGTCAGTGCTTGCTTTGGCGGCACATATGCCAAGTTAGAGATGCTCCTCTACAGTGAGTTTTTCATTATTTAGGTTTTCCCATGCCAGTATTTGATTCCCGCTCTTTCCCCAGCTCTACAGACAGCCTCTGGCAAGCTGTCCATCTCACTACAGGCCGCCTTTATCCAGAGAATTTATACAAATGTACCTGGGCACATGGGCGCACCTGCACACATTTGCCTGTTTTGGGATATTCCAGGATGCAAAAATTGAATAAGGTTAAGTCTGCATTCTATCACAGCACTTTGTTTGCAGGGCCCTGAGTAGACACTCAGGAGGAGGCTTAAAAGGAGAAAACATAATCCCCCAATATGGAGAAATCTCCTCCCAAGGAGGGAGACTGGCAGTCCTATGGGAAACACCCAGCAAACATCCACAGAGTCGTGTGTCGTCAGTGCCAAGTAGTGCAGCATTTCTCGTGAGGGGACACAAGGAGGTAGGAGTATGTGTATGTGTGGAGGATAATCATAAAGGTAATCTGAAGCGGGTGAATATTTTATCATCTTGAGCAAAGTGAGAGACAAACTAGAGTAAGAGGAACACATGGTGTAACCTAACAATTGCTGGGCAGAGAGGAGGGAAGCCATTGAGTCAGGCTGAGCGGGGAAGAGTACATGGGTCTGTTGAAAGGCTTTGAATGTTAGGTAAGATTCCATAGGGTGAGCGGTAGGGAGCCACCCCTAGTTCTCAAGGAAGGGTTTGGATCCTTGCTGATTTAACTGCATCAGTAGCGGGGAATATGCTGGGTGAAAAAACAGACCTGCTTCCTGTGGCAGGGACTGTGCTGCGGGGGTGGGCCTGAAGGGCAGGTCCAGTCCTGGCTCCGTCCCTGACCACGGTGGAGCCTGGGACTGATTATTCCCCTTAGTTTTTTTTTTTTCTTTTTTCTTTTTAACATTTTATTTGTTTATTTGACAGAGAGAGACACAGAGAGAGAGGGAACACAAGCAGGGGGAGTGGGAGAGGGAGAAGCAGGCTTTCCTGCAGAGCAGGGAGCCTGATGCAGGGCTCGATCCCAGAACCCTGGGATCATGACCCGAGCCGAAGGCAGACACCCAACAACTGAGCCACCTAAGCGCCACCCCCCCTTAGTTTTCTCATCTGAAAAAGGAAACTCTTGGGTGGTTGCCAGAGTCCCACCCCCCCACGCCACCACCCCCCCCAGCTCTGACATTCTGTGTTTCCTGAATAACTACTAGGCCTTACCAGTGGCTATGTTTTGTGGGACCTGCCAAGGCCATTAATTCAGTAAATACTAACACCTTCTGTGTTCCAGTTGGGGGCAGTGAGGAAAATACAATGAGGATAGGATATCAGGGTGAGCCAAAACAGGCCAAGTCCCTGCCCCTTTAAATGTAAGATCTAGTGGAGGCAGCAGATATTTTATTGACCCTAAGACTCACATTTTAACGTTTCTTGTCAAGGCATCTTTTTTTTTTTTAATTTTTTTTTTAAGATTTTATTTATTCATTTGACACAGAGAGAGATTACAAGTAGGCAGAGAGGCAGGCAGAGAGAGAGGAGAGAGAAGGAAGCAGGCTCCCTGCTGAGCAGAGAGCCCGATGTGGGCCTCGATCCCAGGACGCTGAGATCATGACCTGAGCCGAAAGCAGAGGCTTTAACCCACTGAGCCACCCAGGCGCCCTTGTCAAGGCATCTTAAGATCAATGGAGTATCATAATTTAAGTGGTGGCATTTGTTTTTTATTAGTGGCCACATAAAATAATGGGTCAGTCAGCACCACGGAAGTTACTGTAAACTTCCATTGGGTAATTGCTGAAGGGCAGGGTGCGCGATACACAAGCCTGTGGAAGAGGGCTCTGACTTAAGCCTAGACCACTGGCCTGGGAGGGAGCCTTTCCTGAGGAAGCGATGGCGGGTAGATGTGAGACCTGTAGGCTAGGTGTGTGGGGTCGGCAGGAAGCTGTGCCAGGCAAATGTGCAGGCCTGAGGTGGGAGAACTGAGGTGATGAGTGTGGCTGGAGCACAGGCCCAGGAGCTCAGCATGGATGAGGCTGGCAAGGCATCGGGAAGCAAACCTCCCACAGCCCTCCAGGCCTTGGGGAGGAATTTTGGTCTCTACCGTAAGAACAGTGGGAGCCATCGAAGAATTTTAAGCAGGGAGTAACATGATCTGAGGTGCATTTTGATGAGCTTGTTGCGGATGTGGGGAGACTACTACAAGAATCAGATGGAAACGAGGGGAGTGGGGCGGAGGAGGAAATGGAAGTGGACAGATTTAAGAAATGTGTACGAGGTACAGTTAGCAGGACTCAGTGACGTATTGACAAGAGGGAGGTGTGGAGAATGACTCACCAGTTTCTATCTTAGACAGCTATGTGGACGGCGGTGCCAATCTCAGATGGGCAACTCTGGAGCCTGGTAGGACCCAGAGAGGTTACATAGCATCTGGGAGGTCAGAGAGGACCCTAAGGCAGCTTGAGGTGGGCAGGTGCGGCACAGACACTTGGCTTTCCTCCCGCACTGATTAATTTCTGACTTCCCATGCCGAGGACAGTCTTGGGCAGGAGCAGGTCTGACTACAGGGCCGGAGTAGTTGAACACTAAGAAAGGTGATTCCAGGTGGAATAATCTGGCTTAGGACACACTTCTCTCCTTAGGACAGGTTGGGTGAGAAAAGAGGAAGGACAGATACTACGGGAGGTGGAGATAAGAAAGCATCTTTTAGTGCCAAGCCTTCTCAGCATAGGGGTCATTGGGGAAGTTGGGCATCAGTGAGATGGCTCCTCTTCAGCCAGCTACAGCCTTTCCCTAGAACTCCTCCCTGACCCCCCGAACCAGCGAGCAGAAGGAGGAAGGGCAGGGCCTTACAGCTGCAACTTGAAGACTCAGTTCACTTGGAAAGATTTTTTTTTTTTGAATAGGTAATTAGTCACATGGATGCATATTCAAAAGTTACAAAAGGGCATACGTCCAGCGAGAAGGTTCCCTTCCCACCTCCGTCCCCCTTCTACTGATTTCTTTCTTGTATGTCATCTTTTCTCTCCAGTTTTCATACAGATGATCGCACTTTGCTGCACTTTGCATTTTTTCTACTTGTTAATGGATCTTAGAGATTGCTCCTATCAAGACGATGAACGGCTTTATTCTTTTTTATGACTGCGTAGTATTCTATTTTATGTTTGTTTATAATTTCATAGTTACTTAGTGATGGGTATTTAGGCTGGTGCCAGTCTTCTGTTTCCACGAGTACTGCTGGAATGGAAACGTATGCACATCATTTTGGCCCTATCTATAGGTTGAATTTGGCTATATCTATAGGATGAAGTTTTAGAATTGGGAGTGTTCGGTCCTTCATTTGTCCCTTCTTGCATTCATTCAATATTTATTGAGTACCCATTATGTGCCAGACACTGGGGCAGGTACCAGGAGTCCAGCTTTCAACAAGTCCGACACATCCCTGTCCTCGTGGAATGTTACTACACGTTAGTAAGGGGAAACGTAATAATTACAAAACTGTATACACCAGGAAATTAAGAAGGGCATCAGATAGAGAATAAATTCAACGGTCGGGAAGGCTCTTGGGAGCAAGTGGTATTTAAGCCAACAACTGCAGGATGGGATGTGGCAGCTAGTAGGTATAGGACAGGGAGACTAGGCTGTTCAAAGTCTCAGCCACAGGGAGAGGAGGTGGGGATCCGTGGGGAAGGGGGTAGAGCTGTAGAGGAGGGGCTGGTGGGGAGTGGGAGGTGTCAGAGTGAGCGAGGTAGTAAAGATGAGGCCAGTTGGGGGGTCCCTGCAGTGAAGAGAGAGGGAAGCTAGCACTTAAGGCATGGTGACTGGGTTTAGAGGGCTTTGGGGTTGACTCTAACGGTGAGTTCAGGTAGGGGGACAGGAAAGGAGGTCACTTCCTCCCTGGCTGCTTTGGGAATGAGAGACCTCTGTTTAAGGCTTGAGGGAGGCCCGGCCTTGCCCACAGATGGGAGAATGGATGCGAGGCCTCGGGAGGAGCCAGACTGGGCCTGTAGTCCAGCTGCCCCCATCTGTTCTGGGGCTCTGGCACGACACAGACCGTGTGGAAGTGGCCCGGCGGGCTGGCTCTCGGCTGGTGGAAGAGAGCAGACTTAGCCAGGGCTCGGAGCTGGGCGTGGGCAGGAACCTGGGCCAGGAGACCCTTCCTCTGAACTTCGTGCTCCTTTTTCATCCTCACCGCTCTGCTTCCCTTCTGCAAAAGCCCATCTCTTTGCCCATCCTGGGTCCTATGACTTTTCTCTCCCTCAACAGTCGGTTCCCGATTCTGGTCCCCGGCCCCCAGCAGCGCCTGCCCCCTTCCCACCGGGGCCCCCCATGATGCCACCGCCCTTCGTAAGTTTTACGTCTTCCCCTGGGCTTGGCTTTTCCAGCCTGCACCCCCATCTCCCTGGTCCCTAGCACCGCTGCATTGCCAGCACGGTTTTGTGTCCTGCTTCCTCTGCTGCCCTTGGAAAAGGGGTGGTGGTGCTTGGGCATGGGGGTGGGAGGAGCTGCTGTCAAGCTCCCCGTCTGTTAAGTTGACAGCTCCCCCTTTGTCTTTTTGTCCTCGGGACACACTGGGGCTGGGGTAAGAGAAGTGGAAGGGAAGAGACCCTGTTAGTGTAAGGGCGTGGTGGGGCTGCCTCTCTCTTTCACTGCTCCTTCTCTGTTCTTTCAATGTGCCACAGAAGTCAGGCTGAAGTAGCAGCTGGTGGTCATCGAGCTGGAGAAAAAGGGATGGGAGGCAGGGGACTGGGGGTTCTGGAATCCTGCCTTCTGGCCCTGCCTCTGAGAGGCCTCTGGGGAGAGTTGCTCGAGAGATGGAGCCTTCCAGCCACAGTCTGGTGGCAGTCAGGCGTTTCCCCTCTCCCTACCCTACCTCTGCAGAAGCTGGGTGCTTGCCTGTTGATCCAGAAGACCACCGCCCAACCCCCCAGATTTCAGTCTTTCTCAGTGGTGGGGAGCAGGCAGTTTCATGCTTCGTGCTTCTCGAACTAAAGCCTTGGAATTGCCTCAGAGCCGGGGGGTGGGGCGGGTAGGGTCAAGAAGGGTGGGAGACAAATGGATATTCCCTGACCGGTCCAAGGCGGTGTCTTCTCTGCTCAGTGTCCCTTCCTTTCCTCACTTCCAGATGCCCCCTCCGGGAATCCCCCCACCCTTTCCTCCGATGGGACTACCCCCCATGAGTCAGAGACCACCAGCCATCCCCCCGATGCCGCCTGGCATCATGCCCCCAATGCTTCCACCAATGGGGGCGCCACCACCACTCACGCAGGTAATCCTCGCTCCTGCACCAGTGCCTCAGAAAAGCCCGTGAGTCCGGCTGGGGGTGGAGGTGAGAAGGGGCATCTGGACTTCAGGAAGTAGGCAGAGAAGGAAGGGAGTTTTGGCTAGGCCCTTGTGGATTTGTCTGCTGAGCGACGGGAGGAAACTCCGGCTGGGCTGACAGCCCCGAACCTGGGGATTGTCTGGGGGGGAGGGTGGGGGTGTCCATGCGAAGGTCGTGGCCCCGAAGGGGATCTCTCGGGGGCCTGCCTTGCCTGTGCCTGCCCTCACATCGGTAGTTGGTTTTTGTCTTCTTTGTGTCCCCAGATCCCAGGAATGGTACCTCCCATGATGCCAGGAATGCTGATGCCGGCGGTGCCCGTCACCGCAGCGGTAAGCACGGGGGGGCCGGCAGGAAGCAGGCCCTGCAGCCCTGCGGGTCTGACTCGGAGGACAGGGATACGGCCACCATCCTTTCCCCCTTGTCATCGGATCCGTCCCGGTCCCAGCAGCACTCCCCACACTCCAGTCCTCTCTAGCCACGTCCTCTGCTCTTTTAGTTTCTCACTCACTCCCAAAGGCATGTTACTCTCTTTTCCTCCTCGCCGGGCCCGGCTCCCTGAAGGAACACGTTCATGGCTAACACTGCTTACCCTCACAGAGCTGGCACTGTGGACACTTGAACACAGTCCCCCCTCACGTCTTCTGTCTCTGGCGGAAGCAGCAGCACCCAGGGATCTCACCGTACCTTCTCGCGCCATTGCTCAGTGTAGTAGAGCCTGGGTAGGATGTAGCAGTTGGCGTCCGCTGTGGAAGAGCGGCCTTGGTGGTGGACTCGACAAAATACTCTCACTTGAGGAAAACCAAAAACAGAGCTGCTGTGTGGTTCCCCCTAGGATCCTGTAGCCACAGTCCCAGAGGGTGGGGGATGCCTGTTAGGGAGCAGAGGTCCCTGGGAGCAGGACACATGGATCCTGGCCTGGCCTGCTTCTTCATCCCCCACGGCCTGGGTCCTGGGGGCCGCTGGGCTTGGCCCCAACCCTTCCCCCTCCTCTTTCTTCGGCAGACGGCTCCGGGTGCGGACACAGCCAGCTGTGAGTCTTCTGGGGGGTCTGCTCGCCCCCAGGCTCGGAGGTTGGGGGGGTACAGGGGAGAGGGGACTGTGAACTAGAGCCCAGCCTGGATCATGCCTGTTGGGATGCCAGGGAGCCTGGGATGTTGATGGGACCAGGGGATATTTATTGGGGACCGAGTAGGGGAGGAATAGGTGGGATAAGATGAGGGTCGGGGCAAGGACTTAATATTTCCCTTGGCTTCTTTTCTAGCTGCTGTGGCTGGGACAGGCCCTCCGGTGAGTTCTTCCAGCTCAGGGGTGTCTGGGTAGAAAAGCTGAAAGTTGGGGGCTGGTGGTTAAATCTTTGGGGTAAGGAGGAGAGGCTTTGGGGATGGGGCCTTGACCACCATTCTTTGCCCCCAGAGGGCCCTGTGGAGTGAGCATGTGGCCCCTGACGGGCGGATCTACTACTACAATGCTGATGACAAGCAGTCCGTGTGGGAGAAGCCCAGCGTGCTCAAGTCCAAGGCGGAGGTCCTGAGCGCGGCTGTCTGGCCCTTCCTTTCAGCTTCCCTGAGCCTTCCAAGTCCTTGGCCTCCCCCGAGTCTTTAACCATACACACGGTTCCTCTGATCCCAAGATCCCTGACCATTGCCCCAGCCTCCCTAGGACCTCACAAAGTCTGTCTTCCCCCATGTTGAGCCAGGCCAGATGGTAGCTAAAAAACTCCCTACTCACGGGATCCCCTTAGCTCCCCCGACTGTAGCTAGAGGGCATGCCCAGCCCACTGATGTCCTCTGACCCATCCTCTTGCAGTTGCTGCTGTCCCAGTGTCCCTGGAAAGAGTACAAGTCAGACACAGGCAAACCTTACTACTATAACAACCAGAGTAAGGAGTCTCGCTGGACCCGGCCCAAGGACCTGGATGATCTGGAGGGTGAGGAGGGGGTGGGGTCTGGGCTGCGGTTCTGGGGGGTGGCCCTTGCCACCCTGTGACCATGCGATCTTTTTCCCATTGCAGCTCTAGTCAAACAAGAGGCTGCAGGGTGAGTGACTTGCCCACCTCTCCCCCTGCACTTGGGGCCTGCAGCGGGGCGGGAGTGGACCCTCTCTGCGATCCCCACTCTGTGGCAGAGCCAGCTGCCAGCCTCCACGCAGAGTGGCCTGCTCTGGCCCCAGTCCTTTGCAGGCCAGAGAGACCAGCTGGCCCCCGACTCCCCCTTTCTGCTCCACTCCTGGACACTGCTCTTCTGGCCCGCCTGCAGGAAGCAGCAGCAGCAGCCCCAGATCTTGCAGCCGCAGCCACCTCAGCCCCAGCCTGAGCCCCCGCCCGTGCCGCCTGGCCCCACCCCTGGGCCCCTGGGCCTTCTAGAGCCCGAGCCAGGTGGGAGCGAAGATTGCGATATGTCAGAGGCTGCCCAGCCTGTGGAGCAGGGGTTTCTGCAGCAGCCGGAGGAGGGCCCCAGCAGGTGAGGGCTGCTCCCCCGGGGCATTCCAGATGCTGGCTTTGAGCTCCCAGCCTAGTTCAACCCTTGACTTGTGCCAGGCCTCTTGGGAAGGGTGTGAAGATCTGGGCACGGCCTCTGGAGGGCAGAACGGGGCTGCTCTGGGGAGCCAGGTGGTACTCCTGACCATATAGGGCACTGAAAGCTGGTGGGGCCTGGGAGATGCTGTGGCTGAGTCCCCTTTGCCCCGCAGTGCTGCTGGACAGCATCAGCCGCCACAGCAGGAGGAAGAGGAATCAAAGCCAGAACCAGAGAGGTCTGGCCTCAGTTGGAGCAACCGGGAGAAGGCAAAGCAGGCCTTCAAGGAGCTGCTGAGGGACAAGGTGCGGGGGTGGGGCTCCCAGGGTAGGCCTGGAGGGGGCTGGAGGGGGGCAGGCCCCGTGACCCCTGCCTGCTCCATTCTAGGCTGTCCCCTCCAATGCCTCGTGGGAACAGGCCATGAAGATGGTGGTCACCGACCCCCGTTACAGGTAGGCCTGGGCAGAGGGAGCCAGGCCCTCCAGACTGTTTGTGAGCAGCTGGGCCAGGGCCTCCCTGAGAAGCCCCAGCTCAACACTCCGGCCCCAGCAGGGCCCGAGTCAGGAGAGTGATAGAAGGGCAAGGGCGCAGGGGAAAGAGAAGCTGGAGGGCCTCCAGGAGGAGGAGGAGGGGAAAGGTATCTGACATGAGACGTTCAATAAATGCTTGTTGAATTGAATTGATTCGAATTGAATTAATTGGGGTGAGGGGGCTGGATAGGGTGGAGGCCTGAATGCACCTTGAGAACCCAAAGCAAGAGGGCTCGCTGTTAGTGTCTTGGAGCCCCGTCTTCCCCTCACTGCCTCCTGCCCTTCCCCTCGTCCCAGGGACCCGTCTTGCCTCCCTGCAGCCTGCCGTGCCCATGCATGGACCCCTCACTCAGTTCTGTGTGCCGTGACCCTGCTTGGTGGGCCGTGCGGGGCGCCTCCTCCATCGTCCTTCCCCCCGCTCCCACCCTCTCCACCCCAGTGCCTTGCCCAAGCTGAGTGAGAAAAAGCAGGCATTCAATGCCTACAAGGCGCAGCGGGAGAAGGAGGAGAAGGAGGAGGCCCGGCTAAGGGCCAAGGAGGCCAAGCAGACCTTGCAGCATTTCCTGGAGCAGCACGAACGCATGACCTCTACCACCCGCTACCGGTCAGGGGGCCGTGCCGGGGTGGGGTCTGGGCCCCCGGAGAACACACGGGCCCGGGGTCTCTGCCCCCTGCCTGCCTATCCACGGCCCGTATGCTCCACAGGCGGGCAGAACAGACCTTTGGGGAGCTGGAGGTGTGGGCTGTGGTCCCTGAGAGGGATCGGAAAGAGGTTTATGATGATGTCCTCTTCTTCCTGGCCAAGAAGGAGAAGGTAACGGTCACTGGCTGTCTCCATCAGCTTGTCTACTTAAGGCTTTTCGTGGCTTTGCGTCCTTGTGGAGCCTGGCCATTCACTTCGCCACTGCCGCAGGGTCTCAGTCCTTCGTGGGAGGCTGGTGTGGCACTTGCACAGCCCCCCTCTTCTGCTCGGGGCTCGGGGCCTACAACCTGGGTGCGGGAGGGCCGGGGGGCATCTGCGAGGGGTTAGTCTAACCCGTGCTCCTTCCCCTTTCCGGGGACGTGAAAGTCTCGAGTCTGGCCCTCCTGCGGTTCCCTAGCTGCCTGCCTTTCCCCACATGCTCCTCTGCCCCGGCCCACTCGAGTAGCTCCGACCTGCCCTACCTCAGCCTGACCCTGACCCTGTGGCTCCCCAGGAACAGGCCAAGCAGCTCCGGCGCCGCAACATCCAGGCCCTGAAGAGCATCCTGGATGGGATGAGTAGTGTCACCTTCCAAACGACATGGTCCCAGGCCCAGCAGTACCTCATGGATAACCCCAGCTTTGCTCAGGACCACCAGCTGCAGAGTAAGCCTGGGTCTCCACTCCTGCCCGTTCCTTCCCCTTTCCTCACTGACCTGGGACCCCGGGGCCTGCCTCCTGCCGCTTCCCTGCGCTTCCCGCCCTCGTGGACAGCCGGGGGTCCTCAGCATTCCCTCAGTCCCTGTTCCTCTCCAGTGTCCGGGGATCCTGGAATGCCGGGACACCCCCTCCCTCCCTCTGGGGCCCACTGTTGACCTGGACATTGTGTGTCCTTGGAGGAGGAGCTCTAAGACAGGTGTCGGAAGACCGGGAGAGGATGATTTTTCCAACTCCTGTGAATACGGTCTTGGCGCTGAGGGCCTCAGCTGGTCACGTGTTGTTATGATGAGCTGTTGCTGGCCTGCAGTCATTGGCAATATCAGAAATTGACCTGAATTTTCATCAAAGCCCGATCGGTTCCCCGTTCCATAAAACATAAAACCTCAGATCCTGAGATTACTGGTTTCATACGATTCCTTCCAGTGACTGAATTCACAGGAGCCGAACACCTAGTTTTGTTCTCGTTCATTAATGGACCCTCCTCCAGAACCACCATTCCAGGCTCCTCTCCCACAGAGGCCTCTGCTCTCCTTGCCCTTCCACCCTGGGTGGCCCCGGCACCTACTGAGGCAGCACCCTTGAACACCAGTGGGGGGTGGTGCTGGGGTCGGTGAGGGTGTCCCGCTGGCGTGGTGCCTGCTGAGCCTCCTCCCTGTGCTTAGACATGGACAAGGAAGATGCACTGATCTGCTTTGAGGAGCACATCCGAGCTTTGGAGAGGGAGGAGGAGGAGGAGCGGGAACGGGCCCGCCTTCGGGAGCGGCGTCAGCAACGCAAGAACCGGGAGGCCTTCCAGGTATGTTTGCTGCCTGCTGGTAGGCGCTAGGCTCCGGCCTGGCCCGTAGCCTCTTTGCCCGTGCCCTGCCTCCTCCCGGCCCGGCCCGCTGTTCCGCCTCCACCCGGTTCTGTGCCACCTCCACGCGGCCGCTCTGCCCCTGCTGTGTCCCCTCAGCTCGGGGCCGTGCTCCTCGACGGAGACTAGATGTGTGCACCACCCAGAAACTGCCAGCAGAGAGCACCCTAAAGGCATAGCTTGGCAGCTCAGCCAAGTTCATTTCCCTTTGGTGGGGAGCTAGGCAGGCAGAGCTCGCTCGTCCCACAGCCTGGCGGTGGTGGCGGTGGGGGGTTCCTCAGCTCTAACACCGGGAAGCTGAGAGCAAAGCACGGGAAGGACTTGCTGCAGACAAGCTCCTGTTTCTCTGCCTTCCAGCCCGGTTGCTCGTCATGTCTGAATCTGTCCCTCTCTGTATTTATGTTCTCTCCGTTTCCCTGCTCTCTGCCTCGCCATCTGTAGCTCTTCATCTCTGCCTCCTTTGCCTGCATTTCCTCAGGCTGGATTGTCCCGGTCTCTCCCTCCCATCCCCTCTCTTCCTCCCCAGTCTCTGCCTCTGCCTCTCCCCCTGTCTCACGCCCCCGTAACTGGCCTCTCCCCGCTCAGACCTTCCTGGACGAGCTGCACGAGACAGGGCAGCTGCACTCTATGTCCACCTGGATGGAGCTGTACCCAGCAGTCAGCACTGACGTCCGCTTTGCCAACATGCTGGGCCAGCCGGGTAAGGCAGCCAGGCTTCCCCTTCTCTGGCCTGGCTTCCTGCCCTGCCAGCCTCTCTGCACCCCCACTCCTTCGTCCTGTCCTCGACCCCTCCCCCAGGCCTCGGG
>LNAC01000053.1:1660301-1710425 GCA_002007465.1 Ailurus styani
GTGAGGCTCACACAGGCTGTGAGGGGCGGGGCTGACCCCGAGGGTGGAGAATGGGTGGCAGTGGGACCAGCAAGCCCAGGTGGCCACCCTCTGGAGGGGCACTTCCTGCCCTGAACAATGACGGGAAGGGCCTGGGCCCCCACCCTGCCCACCAGTCCACAGCCGAGAGGCCTGGGGCCAGCTTCCATTGCTCCCTCCCGGGACTCCGAGGAGGAGACAGAAAAGGCCGAGACTTGGGCCCCAGCCCCCCCCACACCAGTTTTCTCTCCGCCAGACTCCTTTTTAAAAGCCTCTCTTCCGCTCACCTTGTAGGAACGAATGAATCGGACAAACACTGGGAAGAACACAGAAGGGGGTGTGGTCTTGGGACTCTCGCCGAAGTNTGGGACCAGCAAGCCCAGGTGGCCACCCTCTGGAGGGGCACTTCCTGCCCTGAACAATGACGGGAAGGGCCTGGGCCCCCACCCTGCCCACCAGTCCACAGCCGAGAGGCCTGGGGCCAGCTTCCATTGCTCCCTCCCGGGACTCCGAGGAGGAGACAGAAAAGGCCGAGACTTGGGCCCCAGCGCCCCCCACACCAGTTTTCTCTCCGCCAGACTCCTTTTTAAAAACCTCTCTTCTGCTCACCTTGTAGGAACGAATGAATCGGACAAACACTGGGAAGAACACAGAAGGGGGTGTGGTCTTGGGACTCTCGCCGAAGTAGCGCACGACCGCGTTATAGGCCTCCTGGGGAAGGGGGGACAGACGGGGGTTGGTCTGGCAGAGATGGACGAGCCTGGCTCTCCAGCAGGGACAGGAGGCCGGCAGAAGTGCTTGGAGCCCAAGGAGGAAAACCAGCAGCCCCGGCCCCTGTGGGAGGGAAGAGAACCTGGGGCTCCCAAGCTCCCTAGAGTGTGTCCCCAGAGGCGGCTGCTGGCCAACCCCCAAGCCCCCCCTCCCCACGTACAGCTGGCCAACCACGTGGAAAAGGTTCTTCGGTCCCGGGGTGCCTGGCGGCACAGTCAGTCAAGCTCAGAGCGTGATCTCAGGGTCTACTTAAGACTCTCTCTTCCCCTCCCCCTCTGCCCCTCCTCCCTGTGTGCACTTGCTCTCTCTCTCTCAAATAAATCGATCTTCGAGAAAACAAAAAAGTTCTGTGGTCCAAGAACCAGAACAAAGCACATCTAGAGGGGCACAGTGCCTTGGCCCTGGCTGTTTCCGCCTGCCTCGGCCCTTTGCCCACCTCGGCCGTCTTGGCGTCGCGCTGGAGCTTGTCCAGTTTGCCCTCGTTGGTGCTGAGGAAGTTCCGAAGGACGCTGTTGTCATGCAGGCCGCACTCCCGCCGAATCAGCTCCATGCCCCGGCCTAGCTCCTTCACGTCTAGCAGCACGTTCTCCAGGGACACTGCGGTCACCAGAGCCTGGGCTGAGGCCTGCTCGGTGGCCAACATGCCCGCCTCCCAGCCCGGGGCCCTCCCCCCTCAGCAGGGCTCCCTCAGGTTCTCAAGCCCCTGCTTCCTGAGCTTCCGGCGGACACCAAGAAGGACGCACCCAGCTAACGGGGCTCTCACAGTGGCGAGGGAAAGGAACGGGGGCTCAGGAAGGCAAGCCAGAGAGGCTGCTGGTCTCCGAAACGGAGCTGCCTCAGGCCTGGGGCAGAAGTATCGGCTGCCTCGTGTCTGTGGGGGCTCTGTGGTTCTTCTAAGCCCTTCACATGCATCACGGAGCAACAGTGTCCAGGGCCAGTCCGAGGGCCTTGGGAGCGAAGAGCCGCTGCAGCTCCTCCGCCCGGGCCAGGCGGGCGCCTGCAGCAAGGCTCCCTCTGGGGTGGCCCCTACCCGCGGCCCCAGCGGAAAGCTTTGAAGTGGCCAGAAAGGAGATAACAAAAGCCAGAAACAAAGGGACCCAAGTGTTCCCTCTCCCAAGCTTCCTGGGATTGTCCTGGGCTAGACGAGGACAGGCTGGCCGGGCCAGTCTCCCCTCACCGGCCGCCGCCTTCTCCACGAAGTGCAGCTCGTGCCAGAAGTTGGCCAGGTCTGGGTATTTCTCCTTCACCGTCAAGGCGATGAAATGCAGCAGTGTCATCTTCCTGTCGGTGGACTTGGTGTCCAGCAGCTGGGAGAGGGGGGCGAGGGGTGGTGAGAGAGAGGGCCCAACGCCATGGCTCCGCAGGCTTCGCGGCCCCGGGGCGCCCCCGCCGTCTTACCAGATCCAGGCTCTGGAGCTTGAAGCCGTACACGGCGCCCCGCTTGCTACTGTTCATGTAGTTCCCCAGGGCCAGTATGATCTGCCCAAAGGATGCAGGGGAGGAGGTCAGGCCAGGCCCCGGGGGCTCCTCCCCCCACCCGGGCCCACGGCGCCGGTGTCCGCAACCTCTCCCCACCTCCAGCATCTGCTTCAGCTTCTGGGAGGACTTGACGGAGGCAGAGGCCGCGATGATGGCGTTGAGTTGCTGGAGGGAGAGAGCAGGAGCTGCGTGGGCCCAGGCCGGGACGGGGTGGAGTCAGCCTGACAGGGCAGGCAGGGGAGGGGACCAGGAGCGGGGCCGGGGCGGGGGTGGGGGCGCCCGGGGCGGAGGCCGTACCGGCGTGAGCATCTGCAGGTTGTCCTGGAAGTTGCCCAGGAAGGCCATGCCGGCCATCCGCTGCGTCAGCCGCTCCACCTTGCTGAAGAGCAGCATGAAGCGGTCCTCGGCCGCCAGCTCGTCCAGGGGCTGCCGCTCGCGCTCGTACTGGCGCAGCAGCTTCACCTCGGCCTCCGTGGGCAGGAAGCGCATCAGGCACTCCACGAAGTCCACGGGCAGCGTCTGGAGGTCAAACCTGTGTCGGAGGAAGGAGCCACCTCAGGTCCTGCATCTGCCCGGGATCCAGCATCGCTTTATTCTCCAGCTCCTAGAAGGCCTGAGGGCGGGTCTGTGAGCCAGAGGCAGAGGGCCCAGGGCTTCACTAGCACAGCATGAGTAACAATCCTCGGGGAACATTCCACGGCCTGTTTGAAAACCCCTCGGTTAGACCTGAGCGTGGCTTCCTAGGCTCAGCCTGCAAGCCTTCTGCCCACCTGAGTCTACCCTGTCTTTCCGACTCTCTTCCTACACTGAAGTCATAGTGGATTTTCAGTACCTAGGGCATCGTGCTTCTCTCTCCAGGCACTGAAATAGACTTTATATACTTCCTCAGGTCAGGTCGCAGGTGAGACCTCACCTCCTCTGGGAAGCCTTCCCTGATCACCTGGCCTGCTCTGTTCCCCTAAAACTGCCTATACCTCCACCACCTTGGTGGACATCACCCAGTCCTCCTGGACTGCTCCCCGGAGACCGGCAGCAACTTGAGTGAAGGTCTGGACCGAATCCCCAGCACCTCCCGCAGTGCCTGGCACACATGCACTGAGTTCTGGCCAAAGCAGGGCATGTCTGAGGGGTATGAGAGGGCTCTGCTGGTGCCCTGGAATCCAGGGAAGGCCAGGATCCTGGGTGGAGAACTGGGTTGCTAGCCGACTGGGACCAGGGTGAGGTCAGCGGGAGCCTCACGTGTGGATGGCTCTGCAGATCTCCTCCGCCGAGCGGCCAGCCTTGCGTAGGGTGATGGCCAGGTTCTTGGCACGATTGGCTTCCAACAGGGTCACCTTGCTGGCCGCCTTTTGCGCTGTCTTGTTCTTAGAGCAGATGAGGTCAAGGGCAGGGCCCTGGGCTTTCGTCTTGAACAGTTCTTCAAATTTGTCCAGGTCTAGGTCCTGGCAGGGGTTGGTGAGAGGGGACAACGCGGTGGCCTATCCGAGTAGAAGACCCCTGGCAGTGTGCCCGGCGTCTGCTCAGCTCTGGCGCATGGACGCCTGAGTCTGAGGGCGTTTCCAGGCCAGGAGATCTGGCTAAAAGCGTGATCCTGTCCCCAGCCCTCAACCCCACCCCCAAGGGCTCCAGACCCTGCTACCTCCAAGATCTTCTCATCGTCAAGTTCACTGAAGACAGTGCCGCTGATCTGGTTGGGTTTCAGTGCTGTCCAGTTGAAGACAGGCAACCGGAACTTGGTCTTGATGGGTTTCTTGATGCGAATGGCTAATTTGGAAGGAAGATCAGTAGGGTGCTGGGCTGAGGACACTCTCCCTCCACCCCACTGGTCCTGCCCAGAGCTCGGGGGCACTCACCTGACAGACCTACTGTCAACACCACGGAGGGAGCAGCGCCAGGGAGAGGTGGGGCTGGGGGACACTTATCTGGGGGAAAAGAAATGACGGTGACCAAGGGCCCAAAAGGCTCTCCAGAGATCCCTCCCCGATGCCGCTCCACCTGTCCGCAAAGTCTCCGGGGGAAGAGAATGTGTGAGTCCCTGCCCCTCTGGCTCCCAGGGGTCCTAACTCTGATGGGGCAGGTCTCGCTGGCCTCCAGCCCACTGTCTCCCGCTCTGGTCTAAGCCCTCTCTGTGGCCGTCCTCAGAGGAATCAGGAGCGGCTCCTTTATGATCCTTAAAACAGACCCTTGTCTGCCCTTAGATACCCCTTCCCTGGTAACCTGAGCCTCCCTCGGACTCCCACCCTCCCTCAACGCTTTCCCGCCCGGCCTCACATCCTTCCAGCCACATCCCCGGCTTCTCTGTAAGGGAGGCACCGCTGCCTGGGGTTTCAGCGTGGCCCTGAGATGGGGCTGCCCCTTGGGGCTCCTGCGGTCCTCCTCACCTGGTAATGGGGGTGGCGGCGGGGGCAGGGGAGGAGCTGGCGGCGGAGGCAGCGGCAGGGTCTCCTCGGGCGGCGGGGCCGGAGCCAGGAGGTCCAGGTCGGAGGGCAGCATGCCCTCACTCAGCTCCGCAGGGCCTATCCGGGCCAGGGCCTCGCTGCCCGCTGACTCCAGGCCCCGCGCCCCAGGCTCCAAGTGGCATCGGCGCTGGAAGGCCTCCTCCTTCTCTTTAATGAGCCGCCGCAGCGTGTGCACCTGGTGGCTCGTGTTCTCGTAAGTCTCCTAGCGGGAGACGGGCCAGTAGGGAAGGGGTGAGTGGAAGGCACAGCGGCGCTGGCCCTGAGAGCGGCCCCTCCGCCCCCAGGCTTCCCGGCTGCGATCTCTGGGAGGGTCCCCAGGACAGAGAGCAGCAGGAACCCAGCTGGGGCCCGGGGAGGCCGACTGCACAGAGCGAGCGGTGAGCCGCAGAGCTGCCGGCCCCGTGGGCACCCTCCCGGGTGCTTCCTCTCGGACCCGGCCGTAGACTCACTGGTTCCTCAAGGCCCAGGCCAGAGGCTGCTCCGGAGCACACCTCCTGGGCCTAACTCCAGCCGGCCACACAGCCCTCAGCCCTCTAGGGCTCCGCTGCTCCCTTTGCATTTGACCTTGTATAATCAATCACCCTGTTGGCAGCCCCCTGTGAACAAGACCCTGCCCTAGCCATCTCTGTATCCTCCATGCTCCCTAGAACAGCGCTCCAGACTCTCAGCAGGGGTCTAACAGATATAGAGCGAGCCCCTGGCCTCCCGACTTAGGGTACCTGGTGGAGAGCACCTGGGCTACTCAGACTGCCCATTACACGCAGGAGGGAAAGGCCGTGAGAGGGGCCGGTAGGCGGAGGCCTGGATGCTAGAGGTGTCTGCGGGGGCCCCACTGGCTCCCACCCTCTGCCGTGTGTAGCTGGTCCACTCTGGATTCAGGTTCCCTCGCCAACTAAAAAGTGGGGTGACGTCATCAGCCCACCCTCCTCTAAGTGCCTCAAGTGTGGACCAGGATCTGGATTTTCAAAGACCTGACATAACCCAAGAAATAAAAACCAAATAAAAAGCTATGATTTTCAGATGCATTTCTTACAATAGGATGGAGCTGACTGTGTGAAAAAGCAAAGAGATAAAAAATAAATTGATAAGAGAAATATTGAAAGGAAGGAAGGAGAAAAGAAAGAAAGGAAGAAAGAAAAGGAAAAGAAAAAAGAAGAGGAGGGCGCCTGGGTGGCACAGTGGGTTAAAGCCTCTGCTTTCGGCTCAGGTCATGATCTCAGGGTCCTGGGATCGAGGCCTGCATCGGGCTCCCTGCTCAGCGGGGAGCCTGCTTCCTCCCCCCTCTCTGCCTGCCTCTCTGCCTCCTGTGATCTCTCTCCCTCTGTCAAATAAGTAAAAAAAAAAAAAAAAAAAGAAAAGAAAAAAGAGGAAAGAAAAGAAAAGAAAAGGGAAAAGAAAAGCCAGCTCCCCGGGCCCGGGCCCCAGCACGTCAGGGCCTCCCTTCCCCAGATCACTCAGTACCTTGACACTCTCTAGTTCCTTCTCCCGCTGCAGCAGTTGCTTCTCTAGCTCTGCCACACGCATCATGTTCTCATTCTCCAGGTCCAGAAGCTTCTCCGTGAGCTGCAGGATGGGAAGAGCAGGTCTGGCGCTGACCTGAAAGCCTGGGCGCTTTGCACAGATTGAACCTCTGCAGGACCGGGGCCCGACCCCCGCATGCGGGGCTCCCAAGGCCACGGGGCCCAGCGGCTTCCCTGCATCACTCCCGAGGGCCCAGGGTCTGAGACTCTGAAACAGACCGCATCTGACTCTCTCAAGCCTGAGGCCACCTCACGCCCAGTCCTGGAGGTCAGTGTGTGTCCTAACCTGTGAATGACCCCAGGCCTTGGCCAGAGTGTGCCAGGTTCTGAGACTTCCCTGGGTCTCAGCCTGGAACTGAGACGGCCCCGTCCTCTCCCTACCCTCAGTGGAAGTTCTGGCGGTGAAAGAGGACTACCTACATGGGACACGTGTTCCTCCAGCTCCTCCACCTTCTCCAGGGCCACGTTCTTGGTCTCCGCATCCTCCAACAAGCCTCCCACATCAAACACATTGTCCAGGTACGCCTGGATCTGCACCAGCAGCTTCTCGCTCTCCGTGTGCCTTGACTTCTGGGAAGAGCAGACGCGGCAGTAGTTGGGGGAGCCTCCCGACAGAAACGCGACCCTCGTCACCTGCCATGACCACTTCCCAGGGCGGCAGACCCAGGGAGATCCTTCTGTAGCCATGTGGATTTTCACCCAATGGGGAGACCGAATTAGAGAGCGCCCCCTGCAGGAAGGCCCCAGACCCCGGCGGCAGAGAGCCCCCCCCCCCCCCCACGAGGCTCTTGTAAAAGAAGGACACTGTGTGATACGACTCAGCCGGTCCTCTGCCCCCAAGCTCCTTCCCTGCGCAGACTGGAGCCCAGCTCACCTGCAAGAACTCCTCCAGGCCCAGCTTGGTGAACTCGTACTGCAGGTGCACCCGGAAGTTCATGTCCTCTACTGAGTGCACCACGATGTTGATAAACTGCATGCAGGCCACCTGGGGAGAAGCCGCCCAGAGGGTCAGAGGCAGGGAGGGCCCGGAGAGACCGCAGAGCCTGGATGTCAGAACCGCTGTCATCGCGGGGGTACTCAAAGGAGTGGATTTAAAAAGTGAGTCTTTCTGGGAACACTAAGTATTTGAACTTATAAAATATCAAGCTTAAGATTCAGTGTACGAAAATGAGTAAATTACATGAGAAATAGACAGAAATGAAGATACAACTGATTTCCTTTGCACTTCAGCAGGTATTTCTTGAGACAACACCACGTAACAAAAGACCGGAGGCTAAAGGGAAGAGACGCTAGAGGAAAAGCTTGGGCAAAGCAAAGCAGTTTGAAACGAGCCAAATCAGGGGCAGTAAGGCCAAAAAAAGGGGGAAAAGAAGAGGACCCAAGACACAAAAATGTCATTGTCCTGAAGTTTCTAAAAGCTCTCTGTAGGTGAGTGGACAAGGAGCACTTACTGAGTAGAGAGAATCATTCTAGCTTCTAGACAGAACATCAAGCTATGGGCGCCTGGGTGGCTCAGTGGGTTAAAGCCTCTGCCTTCGGCTCAGGTCATGATCTCAGGGTCCTGGGATCGAGGCCCATATCAGGCTCTCTGCTCAGCAGGGAGCCTGCTTGCCCCCCCCTCTTCCTGCCTCTCTGCCTACTTGTGATCTCTCTCTCTCTGTGTCAAACAAATAAATAAAATCTTAAAAAAAAATAAAGTAAAAAAAGAACATCAAGCTACGCTGTTGGCCTGGGCCTGTTCTCAAGGGGTACGGGAGCCTGCTGGGCATGCGCCTGACCCAGGCCCAGCTCCTTACCATGAAGTCGATGTTGCTGTCCTCATTCCGGAAATACTCCATCAGCTTCTCAAAGCGGTGTAGCTCCTTGCATACCTGAACAAGCAAACTTTCTCAGTGAGAAGCTCTAGCCCAGGCAGAATCTAAGCCCTTGAGCCCTGCTCCCAGGGACATCATGGCAAAGGGACTGGTTCAGACTAAGCTTAACCGTGACTCTCCCTATACAAGGAGCCATTTGCAACACATAGAAGAAAGCCTGTAAGGGTAACAAGCTCTCCAAGTAGAAGAAAGCCTGGGACCTGCCATTGCTTTGGGTCACTGGTCCCCCATCAACTTGCTGAGGGAACCCAGGGAAGCCTGGGCCATTAGTCTGGGCTTTAGGGCCTCTGGGGGTAGGCCAAGAAGAAACACAGTTGCTCAGTTATTGAAGGAAGGAGGGAGGAAGGAGGGAGGCGGGAGGCCACAGCTGAGGTCCTAGTGGGGACACAGGAGAGGGTCCAGGGTGCAGGAAAGCCCCTGTGCTGAGAGGGGTCCAGAGACTCCACTGAGCCTCTGGCTTCAAGGAGGAAGAGCCATTTCCTGGCTTGAACAATGGATGCTAGGGAAGAGGTCCAAAGAGGAGGAAGGGGTGGGACCAGCAGCTGCAATTGGATGTCGAGGAATCCTATGTTCAAGCAGATGAGGGTTTCAGAGCCAGGCCCAGAGGCTGGGGAAATTCCAAGTAGGAGCTTCCTCTCCCTTCACCAATCACCGCCAACAACCCAGGAGGATCCTCGCTTGCCTTCTCCCGTGGCAGACATGCCTGCCTTGCGTTCTACCAGTGCGTTCTCTGCCTCAGAGCTGCCTGGGGGCCCTGTGAAAGCACAGGTCCTCGGCCCCCCAGGAGTAAGTTTAACAAACTCCTCAGGCACGCTGATGCATGGCTAAGTTAGCGCCGCTGGACTGCAGCCCTCAAGTGAGGGTCTCTTCAGCTGGCCAATCAGGAGCCATCTTGCCACGAGATCCGGGAAGGTGGAAGTTCCGGTTTTGGCGTAAAAAAAAAAAAAAAAAAGTAGAGGGGGCAGGCTTCCTAGTTAAGCACAGGCTGTGAAAATCATCACTGGGCTGTGTGAGATCAGAGGGAAGGGTGCTCACCTACCTGGCCCCCCGCCTCCTCACCACACACACACACGCACACGCACACACACACACACGTAGGAGACTGACCTCTTTGAAATTGTCAAAGGCAGCAAGAATGATTTCGTGACCTCCCCGCACCAGACACACAGCTGCCAAGAGCTCCAAGACAAGGGCTTTGGTCCTAAGGGGTGAAGAAAAAGGAGTAAGCCCCTAGCTCCCCTCCCTGGCCGCCGCAGAGCTCGCCTCCACGAGGAGGTGAGTCCTTTCAGAGCCGAGACAGCCTCAGAAGTGGGGGGAGTAGGTTTCAGAAAGAAAGTAGGGGAAGGAAGGCTCGCCCCTCACTGAGCTGTGCAGACCAGGGGGAAGCCAGGGACATTCCTCCTCCTCCGGCGGAGGTGAGGGAGCAGAACCAGGCTCTGACCTAGGCCACAGGCCCCCGAGGCCAGGCAGCGGGGACTGCTTGTCAGGGACAAGTGGAGCCCAGATCTCTAGAGCCCGGGGGCCCCGTGGGGAGGAGAGGGGAAGGAAGGAACTCACCTTGGATTCTTGTTGTTAAGACTGAGTGCGATCTCATTGACAGCATGGGGGTGGGACATGACCAGGTTGAAGCCGTACTGTAACGGGGAAGGACAGAAGGAAGGAAGACCTTGGTGGTGGGGAAGGCAGCTCCCTGCTGGACCTCCTGGACTGTGGGCCCGGTGCCCTCCCCGCTCTCCAGGTCTGGCGGATGAGGCAGGACGGGCGGAGCTGCTGTGGCGAGTGCTGCCGCTTACCTGATAGTTCATGATGGCTCTGAGGCAGAGGATACAGACGTGGACGTCATCCTTCTGGCTCACCAGGCGGGAGTTCTTCAGGGCCCTGCGCCCAGGGAGAGTGCTGTACCTGGGGAAGAGGGGGCTGCTGGGGAAGGGTCTGAGAGCCCTCACCGTCACCCCAACAGCCGGCTGCGCCTCGGCAGCGGCGGGAAAGGGGGACGGGGGCCTTGAACCAACAGCCTCGAGAGCGGTGGGGGAGGAGGGTCAAGGTGCTCGGCTGTTTCCATCTCTCTGCCGCAGGACTTTGGGAATAACTACCCAGGATCCCAGCTTTATAATCAGTGCCCAAACCATCCTGAGCCCAGGGGCCTCCGAAATACAACGGCAGGCGTGCAGGCCTTCCTAGGCCTCAAGATGGATCCAGGGAGACGTTCATCTGAGCCTTCCCTCCTCCTCCTTCCAGTCGCTGCATCTTCCACAAATTCCCTGGGGCAGGAGCATCTTGGCTCCCATCCCACTTCTACACCCGGAAAGGGCAGAGCAGACCCCCGAGGCAATAGGAAGGCCAGGGGCTACCTCTGGCTTGGCCCCCAGTGACGTTTCATGAAAGAAAGAGGAAGCACAAATGGTGTGTGCTCAGGCATGACGAGAATGGCGAGCAGGAGCAGAGGGACAAAACCCAAAAGAGACCAGGAGAAAAGCATGCCCACAAGAGGGACATGGACCACAGAAAGGGCCATGGGGCCCAAAGGAAAGCCTCCCCGGGTAGGAGCGGCTCTGAAAAGTCATCTGGTCTGTCCACCTGCCTCAGGGCAGGACAGCTCCTAAAGCACCAGAAAAAAAAATATGAACACAAGGCAGGCTCGGAGAGAAAAGGAAGAAGTGAAGGGAAGGTGAGCAGCGGGCGGGCTGGGTGGGAGCTGGTCTCGGAGCAGCTGATGGCGCAGAACGCAGAGCCAGAGGGCAACAGACGTGAGCGCAGGAGCTGGATCACCGGTGACGACCAGGGAGCTGGATGAGGGCCGGTCCCACCCAAGAGGCCGGCAGGAATGGCAGAAGGAAAAAGAGGAATGGGGTGAGCCCCGCGAGGGCGAGCGTGGAGAGGGGAGAGCTGGAAGCCCAGATGGGGCGGGCACAGCCGAGGGCGAGGTACTTACCCAGGACAGATTGCTGGGCAGAGTCAAGGAGACAGAGAGGACAGACCAGAGACAGACTGGCAGGCAGAGGGCAAGAGAGCTGAGCCTGGAAGCAAGAGTGGAGGGAGGAGCAATGAGCACTCGCCCCCGGCCCCCAAGACTGGGACTGGGGGCGGAGGGGCAGGCAGGCGGCCGGAGCGAGAGCGCACATACCGGAGCACAGACTGGCGCGCAGAGCGAGCGAGGCTGTTGGTGAAGGGGGCTGACAGGGCGCTGGGTGGCTGCAGGTCCTCGATCGACCTGCTCCAGGACCGGAGCTTGTCGAACGCACCGTCGTCACCACTCTCCAGACCCTCAAAGTCAAACCTGGAGCAGGAGGGGACACACAAGCGCACANCAAACCCCTCCCCCCCCCCCCCCCCCCCCCCCCCCGCAGACCTCGAGGACAGTAAGAAACAAGGACGGCAAGAGCAGAAAGCGGGACTGGGCGGCAGAGCCCCAACCCTGGTCGGGAGGGCCACCAACACAGGACCAGGGCAGCCGAGGCACAGGCAGCAATCCCGAGGGGTCCTGAGGGGATGGGAACGCTGACGGGGTGAGCTACGGCTCCCCGCTGGCCAGGCGCCTCCAGGAATGACCTCTCTGTGGCCCCGCAGGAGCCTTTCTGCACGCTCAGCCTCAGCGAGCAGCCGTGGCTCCCCGTGGAGAATCCGTCCTGTGGAAGGGTGGTGGGGAACCGGCCAACGCAGGTCTTGCTGGCTGGCTAACGGCAGTGGCCGAAGGGGCCTCTCAGTGCCCTGAAGGGGCCCGGCTGGTTCTGGATTGGGCTCACAAGGGCAGGTGAATGGAAGGAAACTGGGGTCCCAGCCAACCCAGAGTGGGAGAGGCCACTAGGTTCAAGAGTACCATGGTCCCATCCCAGCACTGGGGTTTAATGGCTGGGTTTTCTGTGGTTCTACTTGAGACCGTTAGGTTTTCTGGAATAGAGGCTCCTTGGGGTTCAGCTTCCCTGGGGGAAGAAATCACAGGTCGAGGGTGAGGAGTGGGGTCCTTCATCCCTACAGGAGTTGGGATGGTATCTCTGTCACTTTCTACTTCTGTGACCGCCACCAGCCATTTGGGAGCGTGGCCAGGACAAGGAGGACGGCTTGAGATCACAGGGGCGTTGTCTGTTACGAATCCCCACATCAGGGTATACCCACGCTGAGAAACCAGCCCCACTTTTCTTTCCTGTCCTCTTCCCCCAAGTAGGTCAGTAAGGACTGAACGAGCATCTCCTACAGGCTCTTCCTCTGAGGACCCTTCTGCTCGGACATTCATAACCCCAGGGTCAAAGGCACAGAGGCCGAGGCTTTCTGAAATAGGAAATCTCTGCAGGTGACTGAATGTTCCAAAGGAGCCGGGGCAGGCTGCAGAGTCCCAAGGATGAGATGTTTAATGGGGCTCTCAAGCAAACACCAGAGGAGGCTCCCTGACAGGGAACCTTGCCAGCGGCTTCCCTCAGTCAGTAACAGTATTTCCTAGCAGCGGGACGCGCAGTTGACAAATCAATGTCTTCACCCAAACTGTGTCTGGCTTCACCCTTTACCTTCCAACCCTTCCCAAGACACACTTTCTCTCTCCTTCACACCCTTTCTCTACTCTGAATCTTTCTTTCAAAAACAGAGTCAAAAGCACTGCTATGGACACTCCAAGACTGAGGATCCAGTGTATTTTGGTTTCAAGCAGCTGGGATTTGTTTGCTTTTCGAAGAAGATAGATAGGCTTATTCGGAAAAATAATCTCCATCTTTTTACTATAAAAGCTCTGAATTTTTTTAAAAAATCACTTCAGCAAATGTTTTTCATTTCTTTCTATAAAAAGAGTCGTTTTTAAAGGGAGAGGAGGATCACAAGGCCTGGATTCTGCAGGGACGGGAACGGGGAGTAGGCCACTCTCGGTTTTAAGGAGGGACGACCTGGGAAAAGTGACAGGCCAAACCGAGGAGAGGCGTTAGTTAGTTCGAACCCTGAGAGAGCTAAGAGGGGAGATCTGCTGGACAAAAGAGAAGGGCCCTGCCGTAAAGACAGGAACAACAAAAGTGAAAGCCAAGGCTGGGACTGAGTCCCAGGACGGAGGGGTTCCCCAGGACTCGGGACTTTTGGTGCTAAGGTTGGGAAAAGTCACGGGCAAACTGGGATGACTGGTCGGCCAAGGGCTGATTGAAGTCTTGGCTCTAAGTCTGAGGTACTCCCCAGTCATCACATGAGCGGTCCCTATATTCGGGAAATTACGGTAGGGTAACCCCCGCCACCTTGAATAACAATAATTAACAATAAAGCACCTAGTGCAGTATAGACTTCCGAACACTACTAGTTGCTTCACACACATTTTCATCTCAACCTTAAAACAACCCCGGAACATGGACCCCCCTTTTCAATAAGAAAATGCAAATGTGCTTGAGGTCACCCAGAGAGTCAACGGCATAACTGAGACCCACAACCAGCTTTGCGGTTGTCTGTCGTAGTCGAAAGCACTTCTTTTCACTACCTCATGCCACCTTCTCATCCACCCCCCCCCACCTGATTGAAAAGGGCTCCGAATACTTCATTTTCAGTCTGGGTCAAAGGTCATGCCCACTGCTCCCGGGGCTCTTCTTCAGCAATGACCCGGAGTAACCCTCTCACATCTGGAGACCCAAAGGAGATTCAGCTCTACAAAAGCAAATGAATCCCACTGGGCTTCTCTCCCAGAAGCCAGGACATTCCCTTGGACTGCTCTCAGCCTGGAGTCTGGATCTTACGGGTTCTAATCCTGAGTTCCCTTTCCATATCTCCCTCCTTCTGTTCCCCAAAATGTACCTTCTGCTCCAGCCACCTGGCCTTCTTCATGGATCCCAGACATCTTCTTGGCTGCCTGTCTACTCCCAGACCACTGCCTGGGCTCTTCCCTCCTGGCCTGGGACTCCCATTTGGTCTCCCACGACTGGTCTCACCCTTCCTCAGCAAATCAGAATGGGACTGTTTCCTCCCTCACCGGTCCCCAACCCCAGTCCCAGGGAGGTACTCACATGACCGAACATTGGGCAAAGGACAGGTAATCCACCAGCACATCCAGGCCTTTGTTTTCATCATTCAGAAACTCCCGCACCCACCTGCGAATAGAGGACACATAGCAGAGGGGTCTGCTGAAGGGGGTCGAGGGTGAGAAGGGAGAGAGGCCTCTGACCCAACACCCGCTCCTGAATCCTCTGGAACTCAGCACCAGGCTGGGAAAATTCTGAGGTTCCAAACCCATGGCAGATCCATCCACAGGGACATCACGGGCCCAGACCTCCGCTAGGCCAAGGGACCAGGGATGGAGAAAGATACGAGGCCTTCCAATACCGTGTCGGCCACACAAGCTTTCAGGAACGCTCTCCTAAATAGCCAGGGCCCTGGCTCAAACATTTTTGATGGCCTTGGTGTCTAGCACAACATCGAGTCCGCTGTCCCTGCGTGATGTTTACTGGCGGAATTGTGGGAAGGTGGGGAGGTCGATCAAGAGCATTTACCACAGGCCCTTGTGCACAGCTGTGCCTGACGAGGGCTAGCACGTCTCCAACTGGACTGAAGTCTCGGTCGAAAGACAGGCAGGAAGGGTCAAAGAGAGCTCTGGAACAGAGACATGTTGGGCCAAAGGGCCCTTCCACCAAGTGCAAGGAAAGATAGTTTGGGCCACAGTGAGCTAAGAGGGATATGTGGGGATTCTGTGTGTGGTGAGGGTGAGTTTGACAGAATAGGAAAAGGAAGGGGGAAGAGTCAGGGACTCGAGCAAGTCCAGAATGGCTATGAGCACTCAGAGCCAGACTGAGGACTCAGGCCCCTTCAGCCAGAGAGGCAGGAAGGTGGACAACAAAGACCCTAAAGACAATGGACCCGGGCATTTCCCCCCTTCGGCCTTCAGGCCTCTTGGCCCGAGATATCCCTGGAAGGAAATTCAAGAGCCGATCCCAGGAGGGCTGTTACAGGACAGGCTCCTTCCACGGCACAGGGAAACATAAAACTCTCAGGATAACCCCCTGCTCTCCTCAGTGCTCTGTTCCCTTGGCTGTCGGGGGTCTTCAGAGGCAGCTGCACCCAAGAGGCCGGCAGAGCCGCCTCGGGGAGAGGCTGGGACACCAGCGCCGCGTTGGCCGGCCACACCCTGGGACAGTGAGAGGCTGGGCCGGAGCGCCAGGCTCAGCTGAGGCTGACTGACCCGGGAGCTGCCTGAAGTTGGCTTCCTCTCTGGGGGCCCACAGGCCTCCCGCTTCCGGTCTGTCTGCTCTCCAGCTCCCCACCCCCTGCTCATTTCCTGTCTGCATCTACACGGCTATTTTCGGGATCCTGACACTTTGAGGAGAGGTTAAAGGGCACTTCGGCAAGGCAGAGAAGCCAATACAGACCCGAGGGAGGAGGAGCTGGTGAGGCTCTGGAATCCCGCTTCCCAGCCTGCCCCACTCCAGGGCCTGAGCGCCCGTCAGGCTGCCCCTGCACGCCCAGCTTCGGCGGGTCCTGGCGCTGATCAGGCTGGGACAGAAGCAGGAGCCTCCTCTCCCCAGCTCGCCCTGGGCTCCTACCACCCCGGAGGACCTACGCCTGGGCCCGACAGCCCAACAAACTCTTCCTGCCTAGAAATCTGGGAAGGAGCCTGGCCCTCCTACATAACTGCCCAGAGAAGCCACGGTTCAGATGACAGGAGCTCCTAAAATGCCAGATGCTAAGCTGTTCCCTGGGAACCAGGGGCCAGGTCCAGACCTCTAACTTGTGTGCCAACTGCCAAGAGGCCCCGGGCCTGGGAACCACGCTGCTCTCGCCCCAGCTCCTGGCCAGTGGCCAGAGAGGCAGGCACCAGGTAGAAGGGGCGAGCAGAGGGGAGTGTGGCACACGGCTCTGTAGGCCTCTCCTGAGAAGAACAGGCTCCCATCCTCAAGACTTACTAAGAAAGAAAGGACGGCCTGGGGCGGCGGGGAGGGGCACAGAAGGCCCTGCGGGGTGGCGTGCAGGGTGGAGGTGGGATTTGGAGTCGCCATCTGCTTCACTGCCCCCTGTCCCCTACCCCCTCACACACGGGGTAGCTGAGGAGGCCCTGCCACTCCTTCTGTGAGGAGTCCCCACATACGGCTGCAGGCTGAGTTTCACGTTTGCTAGCATGTCAGCTTTCACTCTGGTTCATGCAGGCGGTGTGGAAGCCAGTTCTGGCCACCAGGCCCAGCTGCCGAGGCCGGGAACTATCCCTTTCCTGTTCTCGCCTGTGCCATTTCCCCTGTGGCTGCTGCCGCGGCAGCTGGCTGCGAACAGGTAGCCTCTGTAAGGGCCCCAGGCAGGCCCAGCCCGGCGTGGACAAGAGGGGAAAGGCAGATGACGTCATTTGGCTCTTTCCACGCCTGCTCTCAGGAAGCCCAGGACCCTGGGGATGGCACCTGCCCAGCCACCCCCACCCCTGCAAGCTCCCAATATTTGTCCCAGGCCCCTTGGTCAGGATTGGAGCCCTGCCCGCCGTCCTCGCTGTCCTCTGTGTACGCTCTCCCCGTCTCTGTCTCACTCTCACTTTCACTACATACACTCTGACTGGTTACAGCTTTCTAAAACCCAGACCACTTGCCATCTGTCACTGCGCCTTACGCATCAGCCTTCGGCCTGTGCAGCGAGTTCTGGTTCCCCACTCAGAGACTAGCAAACAAGACCCACGCCGTTCCTAGGGACCCTAATAGGCTGGGAGCGCCAGGGTCTGTAGACATAGAAGACGTTCAGTTCCTGGCCCCCACTGCCTTTGATCTGCTTTCGCGGTGCCCTGGGAAGCTGCTTCTGCTCATGAACAAAGACTGTCTTGCAATCAAGAAAGCAGTCTTCTGGGCACCAAACGGTCCAGGAACAAGGACTCAGCTACCCGAGGTAATGTGCTCCCCCATCCCCGGCACGCCCGGGGCCTCCCTGGGCCCAGCCCCAGGCCCCAGGCAGGCTCGAGGCTCAGCTGCGATGGGAATGTCTTCTACTTAAAGCCACAGGCTGAAGACCCCAGGAGAGGCCCCAAGCTTGCCAGCAGCGGCATCCAGTCAGCGGCTGGCAGAGCTGAAAGGGAGGAAAGCCAGAAAAAGAACAGTCTGAAGCTCTGGGGAGCCAAAAGCCGTTCAAGGGGCGACTGTGCCTCATGGCAGGCAGATGAGGAAGCCAGCCATCCTCAGAGGACGCCGGATCCTGATGGCCGATTCTGACTCACCCAATGTGGTTGGTACGAAGTGAGATCTCCAGTTCCCTCAGCACTTTGGTTGACTCCTGCACTCTCCTCCTGAACTTCTGTAAACACGGAATTTCCTGTCACTATTGGAGGCCCCCGATCCAACTTCGGAGTACAAACAAAAGGGGTAGAAAAGGAAAGGGACGGGACACGAGAGGGCAGTTACAAGCCTTCCCTCTGTTAGGAGCCAGCCACTCCAGGCCCATGGCCTCAGAGCCCAGAAACCCAACTCCCGTGGCTCAGAAGCGGACGTCCCACCCCAGGTCACAGGGTTTGCCCCCCAAGCCCCACAGGACTACAAGGGGCAGCAAGGTGGGGCCTCCCTGCCTCACACTTCACCTTGCGGGTTACGCTGGGGTCCAAGAAGCTCTGGAGTTTCTGGATGTAAGTGTGGGGAGGATTCTTCACCTGGAACCGTTCCTGTGAGGGAAACACGCGTGTGCGCACAGACACCCAGAGTTCTGAGGAGAGTGTCGAGGAAGTTGAACCCTAATGGTGTTCAATGTGAGGGGACCCAGCCTCCTAAAGTTGTCAGCTGGCCCTTAACATCATCCAAGCCATAGGTTCTCTCCCTTGATGTATTTTCAGGTGCTTCTCACCCCCTGCCGTCTTCCCCTTCTCTGATTAGTGATCTCTGAGCCTAAAATATTTTTCTATGTTGAAAATTATTTTAAGAGCCTGCTGCTTGCTAAGTAATGTGGGCATTAAAGAGCTGCTAATGGCACCCAAAATAAAGGAACAACTGAGAAATGGTGTCCACTGCCCAGCTAACTGATAGCCCGAGACTAGGAGGGCCGTGCAACCTCCTCAGCCCTAAACCCAGACTTGGGATCGGACTGGCTTTGCAGCACTAACACGTTCAGGGCTAGAACGTTCTGTTCCTTGCCCAGACCCCAGGTCCCAGGCCCTGACAATCCAGGGAACCTCAAATGCTGAACCCGCTTTCGACAAGGTCATCCCTCGATCCCCCTTCCACAAAGGGCACGGGACCATGGAACCATGCCTTCCCCGTTTTGGTCCAACCCCGGCGTCAGACCCAAGAAAAAAACTCAGGGAGAATTCTTAAGCATTCTGGTCCTGTTAGGGCTTTCACGACAGATATCTGCAGAGTCGAGGGGTGGGGGGAGCTGCACAGGACTCAGGGACGATGATCTAATGTTAGGAAATAGAACCTAAACACGAAATGAAAGCAAAAGGAAAGGTGTGAGAAAGAGTCGAAATTATGTGACCTGGAAAAGACTGGGAGATCATCAATTAAAGCAACTCCGTACCAACAGGCTACCGCTCTCCAGTCCCAAGCAGGAGCTCACCCTGCTTGCCAGCTCTGCTGAATGCAGAACATGAGGAAACAGGCCTTGCCTGCAGAGGTGGGGGAGCCCTGGACTGGGAGCTCTGAAGCATGAGTCCACCTTAGGTCGAGCAGCCTGATTTGGGAGGCAGTGGACCATAACAGCTAGCACAGATGGGAGTCGGCTGCTTCGCCAGGTTCCAGTGTCGGGCACGGGACTGAGCCTCGAGGTCTTCATCCATAAAATGTAACGGCACCTTTCTCAGGGGGTTTGTGAGGATTAAACGAGATATTTCAGTATATGTAAAGTCCTTGGTCCCCCACAAGGACTTAATAAATGTTAGCTATTCCGATTCTGCTCAGGGCTTGAAAAGAAATCATAAATCTGTGACCGTGCCAGGCGAAGCTTCCATGCCTCCCGAGAGGTAAGGAAGTGCAAGCGGACTCTCCTAGCTGTGCAGACAGGCCTGTCCGAGTCCAGAACCTCGTGACCTGTGAAATTCAAATGCGTGCAGGGGAAAGAGCCAGCCATGGGTCCTGGGTCTCAGTTCTGAGCTAAGTAATAATGTCTCTAGTCTCTTCCAGCTCAAAACACCGTTCATGTAGGGAGAGCTTCCAAACCTCATGTTCTGGGATTTGGGAACAGAAGACTAAGGGGACTGGTCTGCTCATTCTCAGATGCCTGCCGATAACGAGAAAAACCCGAGGTGCCGGGGCTGGGGCAGAGTGAGAGAAAGAGAGGGTCCTTTGGTCCACCCCGCCAGGCAGAGCCTTCATCCTGGGGAAACACAGAAACAGGTTCTGTTGGGAAAGACACCCAACTCTCTGCAGCCAGCCAGCCAGCCAGACCTACACAAACTTCCTTCAGGCTACTGCCCATCAGGAAGAAACCAAGGCAGCTCTTTGCAGGAGTCAGAGGGGAACTTGGCCTGCCAGCCCCGTCTCCATGAAGAGAGCCCTCTTGGAACAGGAAGTGAACACGGGCTGAGGCCAAGCCCAGCCCAAGGTTTCTCAAGGGACCCCAGGGCTGCGGTCAGTGCCTCTGGCCCTGCTGCCTTGTCCAGCCCAATACACAACCCCAACTCCTGGGCCTCGCCCCAAACCCCGTACCTGGTCACAGATCAGATCCCACTTCTTCTCATTGTCATACTGCCGCAGGAGCCGGGCCTTGTCGGGAGGCAGGTTCATGGAGCTCTGAGGAGAGAACCTGAGTCAACAGGGCTGAACGCTCCCTGCACCCAGAGGAGAGAAAGGGAGAGCGTGCACACCTTTCCCCTCCCGGGCCCTCGGCTTCACCCTGACGCTCTGTGGCTGATGAGGAAGGCTCAGAGAGGCGCCACAGTCCTTCTGCCTCCCTTCATATTTAGTTCAGTTTGGCTGAGCAACGTTTTCCAATTTAGTGAGTAGAGATGAACTTTATTTTTAATGAAAACAAACATGAAAATAAAAGAGGCTAGAAGATACCAGAAATCCCTACAAGTAGGAAATACAATGTTTCATGAAGCTTTTGTTTCTTTTCTAAGTATATGCATGTACATATGCACACACACCAGTCATGCCGTAAAATGCATTTCTTAACTTGGGACAGGGCAAGAAAGTTTGAAAGCTACCTATCTAAAACAGCAACTTCTAATCTGCTTCCATGGCCGGAGGGCTGCCTGGCTTTCCTGCACCATGCACGGCCACTGGTGGACCCCAAGCTAGCCGCAGCCTGTGTGGATGCCACGAGTCTACCCCTTCTCCCGTATCAGGGTTCAAGTACATGAGGAGGACATTGGCACAAAGATAACACCTCCCAATTAATTAAGGGACAGGAAAGTGTCCCAATCCCTTCCTGAAAGACACTCTAACCTGGAATACAGAAAGGCAGACCAGGAGTCATCTTATTTTGCTCACTACTGTTTGCTGAATGAATAAAAGAATAAAAGTGGGCATGAGTGAGGGAAGCCCAAGGTACCCATGGGCTAGTCCTACGCAGGCCAGCAGCCCTACCTTCCCCCGCTTTCTCCCCACCCAGCCAAGCTTCTCTTCTATCCAGTGTGGCTGCCTTCATCGCAGCCCTTGCCTCTAAACACAGATCACCGCACCTGCCCCTCGCGCCCATACTCCCGAATCAAACATGAACTCCTACCTTTAGTATCATAGCTGTCTGCTAACCCACGTGCCTTCCCACAAATCCAGCCTCTTCCCCCAGCACGTGGCAGACCACCTGGAAGGCCTTCCTCTCCTCTTTCCCTCCCTTACTTACTGCTCCAAGTTCAGCTCTAACTCCTTGGGCACCCAAGCATGGCCAATGTTGACATCTATCTGCCCACTCCTTGACATTCTCATCCCTGGGGACATGAATTGTGCGCACCCAGGATCCTGAGGAGTCACACAGGCCCTGCATTATTCCAGAAGTGGGAGCATGCTAGGAGTGGGCCTTCCATTTTCTAAGAAACTGAAAGAAAAACCTTAAATATCATTCATTTCTTTTTTTTAAAGATTTTTATTTATTTATTTCACAGAGGGAAAGAGATCACAAGGAGACAGAGAGGCAGGCAGACAGAGAGAGGAGGAAGCAGGCTCCCCGCTGAGCAGGGAGCCCGATGCGGGCATCGATCCCAGGACCCTGAGATCATGACCTGAGCCGAAAGCAGAGGCTCTAACCCACTGAGCCACCCAGGCGCCCTAAATATAATTTATTTCTGTTAAACTTATTACGCATTTACACACATCCTATTCAACTAGCTATACACTCATCTAGCCCCCCAAGGACTGTGTCTATTCATATGGTCATCTAATCCCCGATGATGTCTAATACTCTGACAGGCACCTAGTGGAGAGAAAGTGGAGAGTAAACCTAAGGTTAAGGCATCCTGGCTCTGAGTAATGGGCCCAGCTCTGGGCTGGAAACCCGGTCACTATGGCTCAAAAAAGGAGTATGGTTGGGACTTTGGCTCAGGGTTTAGGAATACCAAAATGGGGCAAGGGAGAGAAGAAAAGGGGAAGAGGGTCATCCATCACACCCCTCTGGAGTTTCCGCTGCCCTGTGAGTCCACCTGCACTCCTGCAGGGAAGAGGGGCGAATCAAATCCCCCCACTGCTGATGCAGTAGGGATGGCCGGTTGGGCAAATACAATCCCGAATGTTCTCTCTGAAACTACTTGGCTAAGGGCCATTCTCAGCCTGTCTGTGTGGAGAGGAGGACAGGGGCAGGAAGCCACAACAAAACAGGGACCCCAAAGTCGAAGGTGAGCCCAGACCAAGGTCTCCCTCCTAACCACAGCCAGGCAGCTGCTGGCTAAGCCCAAGTGAGACCAGAGAAGACACAGACCTCAGGCCTGGAGCTGGCTCTGTGCACATTTCGAGCCCCTCATTGTCTTCTGCCCATTTCTCCCAAGTCCGTGCCATGGAGATAGAAATAGTTGTCTCCCCTGGAAGAAAGCGACTGGCGGAGAAGGGGGGGGACTGTCGCTCCTGTCGCAGACATCACATCCGGCCTACACCAACTTCCTCAGCCACCCGCTGTCAGCTGCTGTGGCCTCAGGCTTCCCTACAAGGCGAACTGGGGAGAAAACTTCTGGTGCCCGGGGGGCTTTGAAGAACAAAGTCACCCCCTTTGGGAGTCCTAGCCTAAGGGCATGGAAAAGTGGAAAATGCATATCAGTGTTCAAACTTTAGATGCCCAGGAGAGATGCCGCCCACCCCCGCCGGAGTATGGACCCAGGCGGCAGAAGCATGAATCAGCTCTGACCACAGGCCCACAAGCTCCAGGCTCGAGCTTTGGGTGGCACTTTCTGCACGGTGATGCCGGCTCCTCTGTTTCTTCGGGGCCCAAGTGCGCCAGGGAAGGAAGTGGGGAGGGGAACTCCCCCCGCCGCCAGCAGCGCACCCGGAGTCAGTCCACACCCGCCGCGGGCTTCTCTCCGGGCCAGCCCAGCGCCCCAGCTGCGCTTCTGCAGCTACCTGATAACAGGCGTGAGCCCCGCAGGGCTCTGACGTCCTGACCCCCGGGGACAGCCAGCGAACGAACGGGACACATTCACATTTGGTAATGGGCCCAGCTTTACCATCAAAGGTTNGGGCCAGCCCAGCGCCCCAGCTGCGCTTCTGCAGCTACCCGATAACAGGCGTGAGCCCCGCAGGGCTCTGACGTCCTGACCCCCGGGGACAGCCAGCGAACGAACGGGACACATTCACATTTGGTAATGGGCCCAGCTTTACCATCAAAGGTTGACATTTTGGTTCACTGGTTCCGCAGCGATGGCGAGCTCTCGTAAGGGAGAAGCGAGGCTCAGTCCTTGCTAACTGCTCACTGAGACCCTTGCTGCCCGGAACGGGGTCGGGGTGGGGGTGGGGTCTTGGAGCCGAGGCACTGAAACGTGGAGTCAGAGGGCCCAAGATCAACTGTGGGCTCTTCAGAGCTCATCCATAAAATGGAGATAATCTCACCATTTCACAGGGGTTTATGAGGATTAAATAATAAATATTTTATATCCGTATGTGTCTGGAACACCGTGGGTGTTCCATCGCCTTCTTCCCCTTCCTCCTGAAAACCCCGGGGAATGTTCTTGCTTCCCAGGGACCCTCTGGCTTCTGGGTTGTCTCGCTCTCTGCCTCTGTCCCCCCTTCAGCGCTGCTTCTCAACCACTCAGGACACAGCCATCCATTGCCCCTGTCCCGCCTCTCACCCCCCACCAGCCCTAAGACTAGGAGGCAGTTAAATACCAATATCCTCGAGGAAGGAGACCCCGGAGAGATGGGGGAGAAGGGGAAGATGAACTCACACTGGAAGCAACTCTGGGACTGATTCGTACATCAGATCAACCAGCCAGAAATCTAATAATAAAAACCTGTAACGGGAAGCAGCAGAAAGGGGAGGATCTGAAGCTTCTCCAGAAGGGCCGTTCTGGTTTACTGCCAGTTTGAGGTCAGGCACAGAGCCCTGCTCAGTGCCTAACCCCCTCCTGGGTTCTGTGGGAGCAAGGCTTCCTCACTCCCCACCCAACCCCGGTCAGCCCCACTGAAGCCAAGGAGGCGGGAGGTAGCTCTGGTCATAGAGGTTCCCTTCCCTTTCCTGCTCTGTCCCCCTGGCTGGTTAGCCCCTCCTCGTTTCCTTCCCGTCTCAGGGGAAGGGAAATGCCGGTGGGGTTGGAGTTTCCTTCGAAGGTGTGGGTCCCTGCTCTGGGACTCACCCCTGACTGTCAGTCTCCTCCGGCCGGGCCTGGGGAAAACCCAACCAACAGAAATAGGAACCACCAAAAACTCCCAACTGTTTCTGTCGGTCCCAGTCAACCACGATGAGTCTTAGGAACAGAAATGAACCCTGGCATCGCTGTGCTGAGAGGCAGGGAGAGGGATGTATGAAATTTTCCCACGAAGGGGATTCTGGAGGCTTCAGGGAAGGCAGGCAGGGACTGTTTATTCTGAGCAAATCCAGAATGTGAGTTGGTTTCCTTCATGTTTTCCCCCTCAGAACCGTCCTCCCACCAGGTCCCTTATGGCTGACATGTCTCCCGCGTGTGGGAGGCCCAATCCCCATGTTCAGCCCGTGGGGGTGGGGCGCCTGGAAAGCTGAATCTAGAACTTCCCCCGAGGTGAAATGAGACGCCGTCCTGGGCACCTGCTGCTGAACCCCTGGCCGCATCTGCCAACAAGTCCTCTTGGGCACCCACAGATCGGCCCATTGTACAGATGGGCAGAGGCGGAATGTGGTGAGGCGGCACAAGGTTGGGGAGCCCAGGAGACTGCGGAGCCCTGGGTTCCCGCCCTGGATCCCGCCCTGCATTCCCTCTCAAACCAACAACCCTGCCCAAGCCAACAGCAAAGCAAGCAACCCCAGGCACAGAAGCCCTTCCGCAGCTGCCAAAAGGCCAGAGCGCTCGGATCGGCCGGGCCTGCCCTCCACGTATCTCTACTGGTGGGCAGGAGGCGCAGCTGTGGCCAGCTGGGCATTGCTCCCAGAGGGCAAGAGCCCAAGGAGGTGGGAGGTACCAGCTCCTGCCGCCTCGGCCCCCTTGGCGGCCACAGCCAGCCCTGCGGCAGTAGCAGCTCCCAGACAATGAGAGTTATTTTCAGCCAGCGCTTTAACGCGAGCCAGCTGGCCGGGGAGCAGGGCGGGAGCCCTCCGCCCCCTCCGCGCAGCCCGCCCAGACAGCAGGCGGGAGCCCTCCGCCCCCTCCGCGCAGCCCGCCCAGACAGCAGCCGCTGGCCCCGCCCGCTGCCGGCACTGTTTATCTCCTTTCCGCTCGGCTCCTCCTCACTGCCCCCCCCCCAAACTGTAATCCTCTCTAAAGGAAACCCAAAAAAATCAGAGTGTTTGATCAAAGATCCAAGAGCTGACACATTCAGAAGGTCCGGATCCAGGAACCAGAGCAGCCCCTCCAAACACCCCCACTCTTTTCCCCAGTCCTGCGACTGGCAGGAGTGCGGGCGGGGAGCAGAGCCGGGAGGGGGCCAGGTCTCCTGCAGTCCCCACGGGCCCAGGCAGAGCCTGGCTTTGCTGCCTACCAGAAGATGAAGCTCAGGACCGCTCTCCTGGCCTCCCTCCCTCCCATCCTTCTTTCCAGAATTTAGGTTCTGAGATGATCGCTTGAGACAGCCTGGAATGAGCCGGAGCCAACTGTGGAAGGTTCGGGGAGAAGAGCCATATCCTGTGGCCGAAAGGCAACCTAAACTGGGTTTAGGACACTTGGCTGAGGGGAGAGGTAGCCCTCCCCATCCATGATGGAGTCGGGGTGAACACTTCCTCCGCCCCCTGCACATCAGAGAGTTCAAGGATGGGAAGGGCTGGGCTCCTGGCCTCCAGCCCTGGTGCTGCCTCAGCCCACAGCCTCGGCAGCAGGGCTCCCCTCTGTTCTGCATCTCCCTGTGGCTGCAAGCCCCTCCCCAGGACCCAACTCTAGCCACACACAGCTTCCTCTGGGCCTGAGCTGGCCTGCTCCACTCATGGAAAGGTGCTGGGGTACTGCATGACAGAAGACATCAGAAGAGTGGGTGCTCCTTGACTTAAGCGTCTGCAGTGGTTAGGGCTAGCCTTCTGTTTTTGTTGACTTGGAGCTCTCGCTCTGGGGACAAGCTGCCAGGGGAAAGCCGGCTTGCACAGACGCAGAGCGCTGTCTGGAGAACGTGCTTCTGTGGTCACTGATGACTCTATAACCAGAAATGACTTGCTGAGCAGTTATGGGCCAAGTCCCCAAGCAGCCTGGAGGAAAAAGAGATGGATTCACCAGATGTCTCAGGCTGAGCTCTGCAACTCACACCAGGGAAGTCCGGTGAAGGAGAGGCCCTAGAAGGCTGGCATCAAAGAGGTGGCTTTTCCCCAAATACAAGAGTACCCCTGAGGCCTCTTCTTCACCCTGGAGGACCCTTCCAGTGGATCCTGAGAAGGTAAAGGAAGTTGGCCCTCTCCCCAATGCCAGCAAAACCCCCAGTTCCACCTCTACCACACTGGTGGCCTCGCACCTGATATCAGATAACCTCTGAAGGTAACCTGGCCCCCAGACCCCAGGTAAGGCCCTCCCTTTTGGCCTCCTCGGTCAAGATGCACACAGGTTCACACAGAGGAACTCATGTTAGCTCTTCCCAACTGGGCCCCCAGGCCCTCGCTGAACAGCCACTGCCACAGCAACCTGATCTGTCTGCTGGCTCCTCAGCCCCTCCTCGCGGTTAGCCAGACCCACACACTCCCCAGTTACGCCAAATGGAAACTATTCTGCTGGGGGCAGTCGGGTTTCCAAGGCTGAGGAGGCTTGGGGCAGAGCCTCCCATTCTCCCTGTGGCCAACCAAGGTCCCCCCATCTCCTCATGATATTCTCCCCTCCTGCCTGGGGAGCCCTGAGAGGCAGCCCTACCTCTCGGAGGACACAGCGTTTCTGGGGTTACATCCCACAAAGAGCATTTTCCTCTCTCTCCCCAGACCATCGCCTGTTACTCACTGAGACCCAATACGTGCCCCTCCCAGGGCCTCTCATCCATACCTTCCCTTCCATCCCCACTGTCACCATCAGATAGGCCCTTATGGTTTACTCCTGATCCTCTGGGATAAACTTCCCGCTAGCATCCCTATTTCCTACTTCCAGCCCTCTTTCCCTCCAGCCTGCACATGGATGAAATTTCTCAACTTCTCAGCACCTGAGAGAAATCATGTCTCTTCTCAGTTCTGACAGAACTCTTCTCTGACTCCTTATCATTTACACAAAAACCCTCTGAACTCCTTGGCCTGCTGTTCTTAGCATCTTAAGATAAGAAAGCGCTCCAGAGGTAAGATTCTCCCCTAGGCTGGCCCCTTGTCCTCTGACCAGCCTTGTCCTCTTCTGGATCCTCTCGTGGAACAGCCACTCTTGCCATAGGAGCCACCTGTAACTGATGTTTCCCCAACCTCCCGAATCCCTGCCTATTACCAACTGACTCAACATCCATCAGCTCTGTGACCACCCAACCTAAAATCATCAGCCCCTCTTCTGAGCTCCGAAGCCTAGCCATACGTGAAGAATGAAATGGCAGAGACCTTGTTACCCCCTACTCTCTTGTCCTCGTCTTCCTTAGCAACGAACCTGCAATGTTCAGTTGGGCACTGGGTAGCCCAGAATTAACGTATTTCTCATCTCCCCTTGCATTTAGGTGTGGCTGGGTGACCATATGGGACAGAAACAGAAGTAGTGTGTACAGTTTCTGACAAGTGTCATTACGAGGAGGGAGCATACCCTTCTTTTCCCCCTTCTGCTTCCAGCTGGTTGAAATGCAGAGATAATGGCTGGAACTTCAACGGCTATTCTGGACCATGAAGTGACCTTGGAAATGAAGTCCAGATGGATGAAGCAACAAGAAAGAAAATACCTGGTCCCCGATGCCACGGACCTCAGCCCAAATTAAATGTCTTCCATGTAGTGCCATCCGCGTGTGTGTTTCCTCTATTCACAACTAGTACATGAACTCCTTGAAGGTAGGGGTCACGCCTTATCCCTTTTTGGATCATGTGCAGGTGCCTAATAAGTAACTGATTGATCCTGCTACTATGTCTCCTACCACCAAGTTCTTTTTTGGTCCCTGGTTGTTTTGGGAGGGGATTACCCAATTTCCCACTATTGCCCTTTCTATTTCTGGGCTCTCTCTCCTATAATCTGCCTAACTTAAGGTAGCCCGAATCATTTTCTTTGTTTGCTGTATCTCCCTCGGCAAGCTCCCACTCCTCATTCTGAGTTTCAACTCTGTCCTTCAGTTCATGCCATAAATCTGAGCCACTCCCCTGCCCTTCTCTTTAATCAGCCTCATCTTAGAGCCTGCTAGACCCCAGCACAGGGATTACCACCAGATTATTTACCACTGTAATGCTCCATAAAGATTGGGTAAGCTGAATCTCCCCATGCATAGACTCCTCTTCCTATTTTTAAGTGTTCTGCTCCATGACACCCTAGAGAGATCATTCCCAACTGTCAGCAATGCCTCTCCTTCAATTCAAAATAGGTGAGATCCTACCTTTTCCAGCAAATGTTTCATAAGCGAGAGTGGTAAGATTCCCACCCCCACCACCCCCAACAGTGTCTCCACATATTCACCAATGCCTTCAAAATGTATTCAGAGAGCTATGATTTATGGCTAATGTCTTCTCGCCTTTTCTTGGACATCCAATAAATATCCTATCATAACCTCTGAGTGTGGTTAAAACAGTGACTGATGAGCCACACTGCCCTGGCATGAAACCTAACTCTACCACTTACTAGTTATGTGGCCTTGAGAGAATTATTTAACTTCTATGAACCTCAGTTTCCTCATCTACAAAATGGAGGTAGAAATAGTATGTCCTTCATACAGTTGCTCTGATGATAAAATATGTTAATACATGTAAAATATTTATTTACTATAAGTAAAGCATTTAAATCAGAACCTAGGTAGTAAATGTTACATAGAATGCTAGCAATGTTTTTTTGTCTGGGTTTTTTTATCTAGCACATGGCTGGAAAACAACCATATGCCACACTCTAAGCTAGGAGCTGGGAATATTAAAATAAATAGGGCAGGATCCCTCCATTCAGGAAGTTTATATCCAGAGGCCAAGGTAGATAAGCAAAGCAGGGGTGAGTGTAGGCAGTGCTTCTGGGAGAGAGCAGCGCATGGACCTGTGGGGGTGTGGGGAGGCACCATCTAATTGGACAGAGGGATCAAGGAAGGCTTCCTGGAAGAGATCCTGGAGGATTTAGTCTTAAACATCAGGCGAAAGGGAGTCAGGCGAGGGCAACAAAGGAGGAGGGGAAGATGGTGATATTTTAGGCAAGGAAACAGCATCTCCGTGACATGGAAGTGCAAAACGTCCTAAAAAGTCCAGAAGGCCCTAAGTGATTTGCAGTGATGAAATGACAGTGTATAGGAGGAAATTACAGTAGGCAAGGAACAGTCTGAAGACAAAGGGGCTTAGGAGCTAAGTACGTGGCCATGAAGAGGATAATAATGATGCCACTATTTTTTTTTTAAAGATTTTATTTATTCATTTGACACAGAGAGAGAGATTACAAGTAGGCAGAGAGGCAGGCAGAGAGAGGAGAGAGGAAGGAGCAGGCTCCCTGTTGAGCAAAGAGCCCGATGCGGGCCTCGATCCCAGGACCCTGGGATCATGACCTGAGCCGAAGGCAGCGGCTTTAACCCACTGAGCCACCCAGGCGCCCTAATGATGCCACTATTAAAATGAAAATAGTAATAATGACAAAAGCTACCATTTATTCACAGACCGTGATAAGAGCTATCCATGAATTATCTCATTGAATTCTCATAACAAGCCTATGAAGTTGGGACTATCATTACTCCCATTTTAGAGGCGAGTTAGCAAAGGCTTGGGAAGGCTATGGAACCTGCCCCGGTTCACAGAGCAAATATGGGGTAGAGCTAGGATTTGAACCCAGGTCTGACTCCAAAGCTTGAGCTTGTAACCCCACACAATGAGACAATGAACTAGGCCTTCTTTGTGTCTTTTTGAATTGTATGCATCCTTCAGGACAAACACAATCAACCTCCCTCAGAGAACCTCCCCCAAACCACCCAGAGTTCACGCGCTCCTTCCTTTGAACTTGCACAAGGTTTACCGCCCTTCACATCCTATTGGCCATCGTGTTCAATCACACCTTCAACAACGCTACGTATCACACACTGTGCCAACGGGAAGACATGTTTTGCTTTGTGGTCACTCCTATATATTTACAAAGAAAGGGGAAATTGCAGTTTATAAACATCTGCTCTGGATCAGGCGCTGTGCTAGATCCTTTAATTACAAGATGTCATGGAAAAATCACTTCTCTCTCATATTGTTATTCACCTTTCACATTTTGTGCTATTTCCCAAACTACACTGTAAGCTCCATGAGGGCACAGACTTGGCCCTGAGCACACTTTCCCTAGACAAGACTGTCTAGGACAAGTGCCCAGAGGAAGCTCTGTAGACGCCGTGGGCCAGCACGGTGGCCCGGCAGAGGCCAGCTGGGGGCAGCACGCCATCTCACCCAGCATGCGGGCGAGGGACCCAGCTCTGGCTTTCCAGGAGTCTCATCATAAAACCAGGAGCTTATTATCAAACCATAAAACTTAATGAATTCCTTCCTACCTCCAGATGATATGTGGGAGGGGCACGACTCCTGCTTTATAGAAGGATAAGTTGAGGCCCAACATGGGGACACATGCGTCACAAGTCATATGAGCAGGGGAGAGGCACCCCAAGTCTTCTGTCTCTCCTTGCTTTCTCAATTGCTCTCAAATGGGGGTCTGTCCTCAGGGCTGCCATGTTCCTGTCTCTTGGGGGAGGAACGATAATGACCCCAGTCTGCTCTTTACCTGTGAGCTGTCTTCCCAACATTGTCCCCCTCGTGCCTTTAAGGAAGGCCAGAGCTGGGCACAGGTGACATAGGTGCGCACACCCCAATTCCATCTAGGAGCGTCCCAGACTTTTTATGTCTTGTTTGGCCATCCCACCTAGACAAACAACAACAGGAACAGCAACGTCTCTTTGGAGTTAGCCTTCCGAGGGTTACCACTGCACAACCCAAAGAGACCTTGATTCTTCTCTGCTTTTTGCAACGTCTGGCCCCCTAAGCACCATATCCACTCAGGGCCACAGGTGTGGAGATTGGTCCTGAGCATCTTTACACACCAGACACTTTTCCCACATAATCTCCCTTACTGCCTTCAACAACCTCTGCAGGAACTGTTAGGCCTGTTTAATTGGTAGAGGATTAAGAATCTGAAACCAACTGGCTCAAGAGCACCAGAACATGGCAGAACCCAGCTTCAAATCCAGATCTGTGGCCTCCAATAGAACATTTGCCAGAACGTGGCTCTTTCTACCATGTCCTGCCATCTCTTTACCAAAAAAAACCCCCCACCCCCCACCCCAAATCTCCATTTCTAACTTGGGAAGGTCTACCTGGATTCGTCTGGCTGGCTTTGGTTGATTATTAAACAGTGCTTCCCTTCCCAGCACAACTGGGGTAAAACCAGCTAAACTAGGTATGCCAGGCACCTCAAGTTCAAGGCTTCGGTCTCAGAGTAAGAAGGAGACCCTGTAGAGCAAAGAGACAAGGGAAATGCCTTCTTGAACACCACATGGCGAGAATTCCCTCCTATATGAATGGCATCTTAAACATTCAGAGTGCTGTGGATAACAGCATGGACTTTGGAATCGGGGATGACCTAGATTTGAATCCTGGTACTTTTTATGAGACGGGGAAAGTTATTGAATTTCTTTGAACCGAACTTTCTTCATCTATAAAATGTGGATTATGGTATCCACCTCTTATAAGAATTGAGTGAAAGGATGAATGAATGAAAAGGATTTTGCATGGCACCTGGCACTGGGAAAGGGCTCTATAAACGGTACCTGGGGTGAATTACTCCAAGAGTCACAGCAGACTTGAAGTAACTTCCAAGCACACATGCAAAACACAATTCTGTAGTCCTTTAAAATACATCAAGGTGGGGCACCTGGGTGGCTCAGTGGGTTAAAGCTTCTGCTTTCGGCTCAGGTCATGATCTCAGGGTCCTGGGATGGAGATCTGCATCGCATCGGGCTCCCTGCTCAACAGGGAGCCTGTTTTCTCCTCTCTCTCTGCCTGCCTCTCTGCCTACTTGTAATCTCTGTCTGTCAAATAAATAAATTAAAAAAAATCTTTTTAAAAAAATAAAATAAAATACACCAACGTGAGAATATATAGATAGAGCGGAACAGTATAGGTTAAATATATTTATTTATATGTTTCTTGACTCTCTAGGTTAGAGCAATTGTGCACACTCTCCCTCTGAAAGATCAGACCGAGACACCAACGGCCACCCAGGGGATTCACAGGAAAGCTGGGACCAGAATTTGGGGAGACACAATGAGTCACCGACGAAGTCACCCTCCTGAGTGATCTGGGACAACTCCTTTAACCTTCTGGAGATTTTGCTAAGCTGTCGTCAGCGTTCGACCTTATCTCAAATCCCTCATTTCCCCATTGTCTCCTGACTTCCTCAGGTTAAATCTGCGGTCTGCAAACCTGAGGTCTGATTTCCACCGCAAATCTCTATTTTTGGCCCCCTCAACTAACCACTCTTCTAGCAAGTCTGTCCTCTCCTTGGGATAGTGCCTGCCCTCCCAGTCACCTGAAGGGCTGTGCTGTCTGTGGGGACAGAGACAAAGGCAGGAGAATGCTTCAGCCCCCAATTTTATTTGAACAGTAGACACTGATGACTGTCAAGTATTTCCTTCCATCCCAGACTTCTCCTTTGAGTTTCAGCTTTAAATATCCGACTGCCCTTAGACATTCCACCTGGATTTCCACAAAGTCTCTGTGACCTCACGTGCCTCAAACTGGCCTCATCGCATTTCCTTCTATGTTGTTTTCTCTCCTGTTTTCTCAACCAGCAGCACCTCCATCTAACTCATCCCAGCAAGCTAGAAACCTGGGAGGCAGCCTGCATTCCTCCCTTATTCCTCATCTCCATCTTCCAAGGTCAAATCCAATCAGCTGTCGAGTCCCCCGCATTTAATCTTCACAACTCCCGGCGGCTCTGTCACACGGTCTCCGTCACGCACGCCAGCCCTGGTTCAGGCTCCCACTGCCATCACCACAGCGCCGGGGCCTCCCTGACCACTCTCGCCTCCCCCCTCCGGCCGCCACCGCTCAGCCTGACGCCTCACGCTCCAGCAACCCCGAGCCCCTGCATGAGGATTCTTGACACGACTGCTCTGCCTCACCCTGCCGCCTCTACTCACGCTGTCGCCTCTATGCAGAACGCCTTTTCTCTCCTACGCGGCTCTCCAACTCCTAATTATCCCTTTAGGCAGCCTAGATTTCCCCCCACAGGTGGTAGTCCCCGAGCCCCACCTCTCCTCTGTGCCCCCCAGATGCTCCTGCATTATCTACACCATTGCACTTCCCAAACTGTAGATTGCAATTACGTGTTTAGTGTGTTCGTCTCCGTCTTTAGACTGCACTCCTGGGGGCAGACACCGTCTTAGTCATCTTTACTTTCCTGGCACTCAACATAATTCTAAGTGCTCAGTAAGTGCTTACGGAGTGAATGAAGGCTAGGCTGCAGTCAGCGAGTCTCTGAGGGCTGGCATTGGGTCCTTCTCCCTCTCCAGCCAGGGAAGACGACACCTTAAGCAGTCTCAGTTCACAGCCTCAGACCCTCCAGAGTACTGATGTGAATTGTCACCTGCCGCCCCATAGAGTGAGGAGGGAGTAAGCTGTCTGCCCTCTTGTCTCCAGAACAATCAGAAACAACTGGTGGTGTTTTTATACTGTTATGACACCACCTTGATATTCCCCTGGGCCTCTGCAGCAACAGGTACGAGATGATTTCTTTACAGTTCTTGGAAAGAATCAACTGAGAAGCCAAATGCCACCATACTCTGTCTAGCTGGCTACCCCTCACCTCCTGAGGTTATGCTCTAAACTTTTAACAAGGATATTCTGGAGAAATGACAAATAAGTGCTTTGGGAGCCCACCAGGACCAGTTGCCCCATGAAAGCACAGATTCTTAATTCCTTCGTCACCCGCAATGCCAGTAGTAATTAGCCAACCCAAAGGGAGCGAGCAATAGCTGCTATTGGACCATCATTCTGGAACTCATGCCAGATGCATTGGAAAACAATCTGCAGACGTGAGCACTTTACAAGGGATTCACCAAGTGCCCTGACTGCCAAGGGCCTGAGGATAATGAGCGCTTGTGTGATGCTGATTCCGCTGAGCAGTGAGTAAAAACAAAATAACCACAACCACAAACAAGAAGCCTGTCCAAAGTAAGGGGCTCAGGCATATCCTGGACACATAAGGTTCAAACAAGACATTCTTTCCCAGTTAGCTCTCATCCACCCGTCCATTCTAGGACATTGTCTGGGCCTCACCCTAAGGCTGGCATAGAGGGGAGGGGAGTATGTGATCTCCAACCTGCAAATGAACCCACAGAAGAGTGGCTCCTAGCACCCCAGAGTTCACTACTGTCCAGGAGCACGGGTCTGGATCTGGGCAGGCCTATGTTAGCTGTTCTGGCCTTGGCAAATGCCCCAGGCCAGAAGCCCCTTAACATCCTATCCTTCCGAGGTGCCTGGGTGGCTCAGTCGGTTAAGAGTCTGCCTTTGGGGCGCCTGGGTGGCTCAGTGGGTTAAAGCCGCTGCCTTCAGCTCAGGTCATGATCCCAGGGTCCTGGGATCGAGGCCCACATCGGGCTCTCTGCTCAGCGGGGAGCCTGCTTCCTCCTCTCTCCTCTCTCTCTGCCTGCCTCTCTGCCTACTTGTAATCTCTCTCTCTGTGCCAAATGAATAAATAAAATCTTAAAAAAAAAAAAAAAAGAGTCTGCCTTTGGCTCAAGTTATGACCCCAAAGTCTTGGGATGGAGCCCTGTATCGGGCTCCCTGCTCAGCGGGGAGTCTGCTTCTCCCTCTCCCTCTGCTGCTCTATCTCTCTCTGTCAAATAAATAAAATCTTTAACATCCAATCTTTCCATGGCTGTACAAGAAATGAAATGTGCTAAATGGTGGGCCAAGGGTTACGCCAGTTCCTAAAGGCCCTAAGGCCTGTGGATAGGTCAGGAAAAGGCCAACATCGTCAACTGGGAAAGCAAGGGGACGACTGTGCAGTGTACAGTTGAGCGATTTGACAACTTGTGGTACCTAACACCAGCCCCTACTCATCAACAGTAATTCATATTTCTTGGATATTCTTTTTGGGCTCCTTAATACTAGATTGCTGACATGAAGAGGTTGGTGGTCTTAGAACACTTCCACTTAAAATTTATTAAGTGCCCAGTATGTCAGACACTGCCCTGGATTCTTTACATCTTCACAAAATCCTTAGAAGCCAAGTATTACTATCCTGATTATACTGATAAACTACGGCTCAAGGAAATGAAGGCACTGGCCCAAGGTCACAGAGATAATAAATGGCAGAGCCAGGATTCAAATCTGCATTCACAGAGTTCCAAAGCTCTTGAACAGGCAAAAGGAATCCCTGAACTCCTTGGAGTTTCCCAGGCCAGACTTCTTATTCCTCCACCAGCCAAGAACACAGAGAGTGACCTCAGGAGATCTTGAGAGAGTCAGGCTTGAAGAGCCCTGGAAAGACAAGTATTTAAAAACTCTACTTCTATCCTAGTGGGCTATGTAAGATACAAGACTGAATAATACTGACTTCACAGGAAGCCCTACAGACCTGTTGTTGGACCCTAACATCTCTTCCAAATAGCTCCCTAAAGTCCCACACAGCTCACACCCAGGCCTATGAACCCCAACCCTGCCCAGAGCAGGTACTCAAGGGAGAAAATGGAACAGCGCGTAGGGAGGAGACACATTTCTCCTCCACTTAAATACAGCCCAGGACCTCTGCAAATTAAAAGCTCCTTCTTTACTGAATCCACTCAGCTTTAGTTATAGGTCGCACTTTTTATTTTTGTAACCAGCCAACCCGCCAAATTATAGGCTCAGGCCACTGGTAGGCACGCCAAACACTGGGGCCAGCAGAGGCACTGCCCTTTCTGGCCTGAGGGTGGGTAGAGGAGTGAGGACTGAGCACCAGTCAAACCTGAAAGGGCAGAGGGCATGATTACTCCGCTGCGCAAAGTTGAGCAAGGAGCCTGGTCTTGCTCAGGCCACCATGGTGCCCAGAGGGGAGCCGGATTCCAGGAGTCCCCACATAGCAGCCATAGTGAACTCTTAATACTATAAAGCAGATCAAGACGCTCCCCCTACAATCATACCCAAACTCCTTACCAAAGTTGACACGGTCCCGCATGATCTGGGCCCCACTCAACTCTCTCCAGCGTCCTTGTCAACCCATCTGGCATTCCCTCAAGTCCTCAACTCTGCAAAGCTCCTTCCCACTCCATGGCTTTGCACAGATTGTTCTCTCTTCCGAGAAAACCCTTCCCTGAGGTCTTTGCATATGGCTACGTGATGGATCAGGGCACGTGGGTCTGCAGGACCAGGGCAGAGAGACCACGGAAGGATCTATGACAATACACCAGGCAAGTGATGAGGACCAACTACAGCGGTGGTAGTACATTTGGAGAGAAGGTGGGAGGAACAGTAGCCTAGTGTGACTCCTGGATGTCTGGCTTGGACTACTTGCTGGAAGAGGGTGCAGTGTTGTCCTTCTGCCCTCTATGCCAATAGCGTGCAAGAAAACACTAGCAGGTAGAGAGTGGCTTACAAACACCAGACACTATTACTATGCCACAAATGAACAACATTTATTGAGCACCTACCATGAACAAGGCATTGCTAATAACACAAATTATTTAGTGCAAGACAACATTTCACCCTAAAGGAAGGCAAGATAGACTTGGCAAAGGAAAGAATTACCCCAGAACTTGGTAACTAGAAGTGGAGTCTTCTAAATTTTCTAAATTTGGGGGCTAAATTTTGGGCACAATTCAGGGGTAACATACAGATCATCCTCTATCCAGTTTTGCTTACATCAAATTATTCTGGTTTCGTAACCTATAAGGACTGAGTCGCCATCTCTTTCTCCTATATTACCATCATTCAGTTTAAAGAGCAAACCCATGAATGGCCATGAACCACTTACCAACTAATCTCTATTCCCCGTTGACAGCTGGGCAAGAAGGCCTCCACAGCCTTTTCTAACAATCAGGGACACTTTAGACAAAACTCTCTGTGCACTGCCTATCCGTCCTGATCCAAGCTCACCTCCCTGGGCCCCTCTGTCCCAGCAGCAGTGCTCCTGGCTGCCCCTCACATGGCTGGCCCATTCTTCTCTTTAATGCCCTCCCCTATGCTCTGGCCCGCAACAGCCTCCTCTCTCCTTAACTACACCTGCCACCTTTCAGACCCGACGGAGAGTCCATGTCCTCCTCCGAGCACTGCCTGGTCAGCAGGCCTCTGCCATGGTGATCCTTCCCAAACCCTCCAATCCGAGGTGACACCCCACCACCTCGGGATCTCATTTGGTCTTACCCAAACACATGGGACGGGGCGAGACAAAGAGCATCCTCAGGTTATGGATAAGGTAACTGAGGTACACAAGGAATCTCAGGGACAGTCTGAGGACACACACTTATTTTAATTCTCTGGTTGTTCAAAGTACAGTTCTAAGTATATAGTTTTGTCTCTCCAACTTAGATAGTGAGTGTTGTCTTCTATTTCTTGGTATTCTCCCAAGTACTCAGCAAAGTGCCGTGTTTACGGCAGGCCCCTAAGTCCTATTTCCTTAATAAATCAAGAAAGGAAGAAAAATGAAATGAAAGCAGAAAACCTCTCATAAACTTCCAAGGCTATTTCTGGCCTTCATTTAGAGGGAGTCTTTGTTATGCTTTCTCCTAACAACTTGTTCTTTGCCTCCCAAGGACATATCGTAATTTGCAATGAAGTATTTATTTGCTTAATATCTCTCTTTCCCTGTAAACGTCACCAAGGCGGAGGTGATAACTTTTTTCACCATTGTATACCCAGTGGTACTGCTGGCACATAGCAAGTAAAAAACAAAAGAAAACAAACAAACAAACAAAAACCCTCCCCAAACCGAAAAGCAAAAACAAAACACTTGAATAGCCCATGTCCTAGTGGGATAAGTCTGGCTGACTCCAAAGCGCAAATCTTTCTACCACACCTCTTGGCAAAGGAAGAGTTGTTCTGGAACTTCCCATCTATTCTGCCGTAGACTACACAGTCCCCTCCAAAGCAGCACCGAGGCAAGGGGGCTGACCCCGAGAAGAGAAGGAAATCCAGCTCACAATGTGTGTGGGCTTGGAGTCAGACGGCTTGGATTCAGATCCTGACTTCATCGCTTACTAACTGTGTGATCCTAAGTGAGCTACTTAACCTTCCTGGACCTCGGTTTCCTCATCTATAAACTGCAGATAATAAAAACACTTGTATAAAGTTGTGACGATTAAAAGAGATAACATGTAAAGAGCTTTGCATGGTGCCTGGCATACCATTAGCACTGGAAATGTTAGCTGTGAAAATGATAAGCTATCTGTATTCCTGGGAGATAAGGATCTAGAGAATGTGGCTCTATGGGAGTCAGGGCTGCTAAACAGCCTTGACTTTGAGAAAAAACCTCGGTGAAGCCCAGAGCTCACATTTATTCTCTTTGCTCACTTCACCCGCTACAGCTCTGCTAAGGCTAGAAGAGTGGCTTTCACTGGCCTAGAAATAAAAGAGGCTAAAAATACACAACCTGTGTCTGGGGGACCAAGATCATGCCTACATTAAAGAATTTAAAATGCAGCCTCAGGGCAGAAGAGCATCTTCTAGGATTCTTTCTACTCGGAAAACTAGGGCCAGCTCAGCGCAGGGCAGGGAATGGACTATGGCCAGTTGCTGACCCCTTTCTCCCTCTTGGTCTCCTCTCTTGGCTCAGTGCAGAGAATAAGAAAGAGGAGCTTTCTTTTTTGCCAAAAAATGTGCAGCCCTTCTCCCCTATTTTTTTTCCTCCTTTTCCCTCAGAAGAGGAATAAACACATGGGTATGTATTGTTAGAAAAAATTCAATCAATGCAAAAGCTTACAGAATAGAAAATGAGTCACTCTGCAGCCCTCAAATCTATCTATTGCCCCCCATGGGTCACCACAAATAACAGTTTGGTGTGGATTCTTCCAGAACTTTTTCCTATATGTTTACATATAAACATATGTGGCTTGGAAAGCATTATACACAGTCTTCTTTTAATTGCTTTTTTAGATGATTATATTTACACACACACGTCTTGGAGATTCCCATCAGCCACAGCCATTAATACTGAGTGCCTATCCAGTGCCAGTTATTTGGCTGGACGGTGATAAGCATACATAGAGTCTCCACCCTCCTGGAGTCAAGAGTCTCAGGAGACGGATAATAAACAAGTAATCAACAAATAATTTAAAAATGAAAAATAATACAAAAGAAATAAGTAGCGTGCCAAGATAGAGAATAATAAGTGAGGGAGACCTGAGAGGTGGTATTTTTTTTTTTTTAAACTGAGACCTGAAGTATAAGCTGGGTCAAGCCACTTGAAGATCCAGGGAAAACGGATTCCAGAAAAGAAAACGGCTTGCGCAAAGGCCCTGAAACAGAAAGGAGATTGTACTGAAAGGAAAGAAGGCTAACGTGGAGCTTGGTAAACAGGAGGGTGAGTGAGGCTGAAGAGGTCAGCAGAACCAAATAATGCACAATCTTACAATCTTTCTTTTTTTTTTAATAATGCACAATTGTAAGGGCCAAGGCCAGGAGTTTGCTTTTTTTTTCCCCCCTTTTTTTGGGGGGTATGTCCAAAAGGAAGCCATTAAAGGTTTTAGGCAGGTGGAAAAAAATAAAAAATAAAGGTTTTAGGTGGGAGAAAAGTGCTCTGTGATTTATATTTTGAATTTGCTTCGTGGAGAATGAATGGGGGGATGGAGAGAGGGACAGTAGAGGAAGCCAGTTGGTTGGATATAATAAAATATACAATAAAAGATACAATAAAAGAGAAAAAGAACTGATATTGCTTGGACTTTTAATTACATAATTAACACATAAGTACATTCTCCTTGTAAAAAATGTAAACATTATAAAGCTAAATTAAATTCCCTTTGACTTTCTTGTTCCTCCCAATATGGTTCCTTCACTCTCCACCCCAGAGGTAACTGCTGTATACCTCCAGAAAATTTTCTGTGGATTTAAAAATCTATATATGCGGGGCGCCTGGGTGGCTCAGTCGACTAAGCATCTGTCTCTGGCTAAGGTCATGATCCCGGGGTCCCGGGAATGAGCCCCATAGCGGGCTCCCTGCTCACCAGAGAGTCTGCCTCTCCCTCTCCCTCTTCCCTTTCCCTCGCTTGTTCTCTCTCTCTCTCTCTCGAATAACTAAATAAAATCTTTAAAAATAAAATGAAATAAAAATCTACATGTGCAATCAAGGATTAAGCGTTTTTTTGGAAGTTGTATTTCTTTTTTCTTTTTTAAGATTTTATTTATTTATTTGACAGAGAGAGAGAGCACAAGTAGGCAGAGAGGCAGGCAGAGGGAGAGGGGGAAGCAGGCTCCCTGCTGAGCAGAGAGCCCCATGATGCCAATGATGCCGGGGCTCAATCCCAGGACCCTGAGATCATGACCTGAGCCGAAGGCAGAGGCTTAATCCACTAAGCCACGCAGGCGCCCCTGGAAGTTGTATTTCTAGCAGTCCTTTTAGCATGAGCAAAAAATCTAACTGAAAATTTTTGCTTAAGGCCTCTCTAAGTAAGTGACATTTCAGTTGAGACCTTCTTAAGGTTAGTTAACCACTCTGGGTCCTGGTTTCCAGTAAAATAGAAGTGACACAAATGCCTCACAGAGCTGTTGACAAATTAACTGATTAACGCGCTTAAAAGCACGTGGCATCTACTGAACAAATGTTAATTCTCTTTCCTTAACGTGTACAGTTAAATTGAGGCATCTGGTGGAGATCAGAAACTGAGCCATTCCTATAAGGATGAGATAGGAGACTCTACCCAGAAAAAAAATACTCTTAATGTTGTCTTGAAAAAACCTTTTTTTCATAGTAAGTACCCTAAAAACTGAATTTTCCTTCAAAAATTTTAGTATGAAATATTCTGAGCAATCAAAAAACATATAGGTCATTTTAAAACTATTCTCCCCCCCCCCCAGTAAGGTAGAAAGCGAGAAGATTTAAGCATAAAAGTAAGTGCTGGAGACTTGTTGTTCCCAGTCCCCTCTGAGGCACGCCCTGGGAAGAGGACTAGCTGGATATTCCCAGGGAATTTAGGCCTGCAGGAGACAGTTGCCACGTGAGGCAGGTGGTACCTGCAAACACAGGATGTGACCTAACGTTTGGGTCTCACTGCAAGGATGCCACTGGTTCCCCTGGCTTGTCAAAGTACATCCTGTCATCCCTACCTAGATGTTCCTGGAGGTTGAGGGCGTAGTTCAAAAGGGCGGACCCCATCACAAAGTATCCTTCATCAAAATTAAATCAAAATGTCCAGGGACCAAAATATCTCCCTCTGAATGGGAGTCAGCCAAGCTTCAACAAGCTCTCTTGTTTGGAACCACCAACAAGAGACATCATTTTATCTGAACGGATAACCAGCGCTGCTTCTCCTTACAAAATATCAAGAGTACTTGAATCAAGGAGCTCTTGCTACCTTCTCACCCAGCTCTACCTTCCTACTCCTCTAGGCTCAAAGCCAGAAATTCCTTAGCAGATGCAAGAATAAGCTTTAAGCCCCCAAATACTCTGTGTGTGTGTGTGTGTGTGTGTGTGTGTGTGTGTGTGTGTGTGTACACATACACATTAGGGCAGGGAGAATTAGGGGTCATAGGTCTCATCACATTTTCAGAAGGGTCTGTTACCCAAAAGATTCAGAAACATTGTTCAGAGATCTCTCAAACATTCCCAACCTAAAAGAATTTTTACCTTGGCTTGAGGAGCTAACCGGGGGTGGGTAAAGACCAGCAGTGGAGAATGCATACCCCAAACTGCTCCTTAATAAAATTTACTGTAGGGCCCAAAGTACAGAGGAAATCAGAGAATCAGGCCTTAAAGCTGAAGACAGAAGTCATAAAAGAGGTCCATCTCTTGCCTGAGAGTATAATGGGAAATGGGAAAATCAAGAAAGTACCCAAAACTATGGTTCTGCCTTCATTTTTACTGCTCCTGAAGCTTCTTCCCCAACTGGGACACGGGACAATGGAGGTACAGATTAGTAGATGAGGGTTCTCAGCAGGGGTGCTATCGGCAGGTAGACAGGACCATTCTTCACAGTGTGGGACTGACCCAACCACTGGAGGATAGTTAATATCCCTGGCCCTCAGGCACAAAGTACCAGCACCACCACCCAGCCAGCGTGATAATCAGAACACCCTCACTTCTTTCCTAAAACTTCCTCCTGGAATCATACCTCCCCCACACGGCAACCACGTTTATTTATGGGAACAGAGGTTGGTGTAGTGGGTAATGTGTATGCCACAAACATTTATTGGTAGAACCTTTACAGGTTACAAAGTATTTTCACTATGTTTTCTAGTTTAAACATCCTCAAAACCCTGTAAGATAGGTATTATCATTGCCCATTTCATAAAGAATGAAATTTGCTCAGAAAGAAACATTTTTTAAAGATTTTATTTATTTTAGAGATAGAGTGTGTGTGCAGGAGCGTGAGGAGGGGCAGAGGGAGAGGGAGAGGGATCGAGAACCTCAAGCTGACTACACTGAGTGCAGAGTCTGACGCAGGGCTCAATCCCAAGACCCTGCGATCATGATCTGAACCGAAATCAAGAGTGGGATGTTTAATCAACTGCACCACCCAGGTACCTTTGTAGGTAATTAGTTCTTAAAACAAGAGAACCATCTCCTAAAGTACAGAGCCAGGCTCATCCCCAGCTCTTCCTTAAAGAGGCACTGGTTAACTGGAGGAGGCCTACGACATTCTCTAGTCTAGACCTGAGTAGATGAGCAGGTAGGGAAGGAAGAGAATACATACCAGCTCTGTTAATGTTTTTAGGGACCCAGGGTCAACATCACCAGCCCCAACTCCAGACCCCCTGGCGATAACTCGGAGTGAGGATGGGAAGGTGGTAAAAGAGATGGGGAGGGGACAGGAGGAAGAGATGAGGACGAGACCTGAACCATCACATTGTAAACACTCTAAACCCTTCCTCTTCCGGCAAAATTCATCATGTAAATAATTCTGCTAGCTCCTTGTGGTTCTGAATATTATTTACAGCACCATTCAAGGACCTCAAAGTACTTTATAAACTGAGAAGAATATGCAAATTAGTCAAGTTGGTTGGGGGCAGGGGGCTGCTGCTTCCAAACCACCTAACTCAGGTCCTCTCCTGCGCAATGGACAACTTCCCAGCCTGTGACTTTGCTGGGAGGGGATGGAAGACAGAAAATGTGGGAGAATCTGGAAAGGGGGGGGATTCTAAAAGATCAAAAGAGAAGTAGCGAGCAGGGTGGGAGGCAAAGACAACCAGAGTATCTCAAGGGAAGAGAGACAAGCTTGAGAGTTCGACGTCCTCCTTGGGTGATTCATTCTCCCACGTGGAAGGAAAACAACACACAAAGATGTGTCTCTGCTGAGGGAGGCAAAAGGGAGACTGGAACTGAGAACTCGGTAATTCTAGCTGCTCAGTTCATCTCTATTCTGGAATACACTTTTCCTCATGGATGACAATCTTAAAACCCTTAAGTTCCCAACTGGTACTGTTTAGAGGGAGCCCTGAAGTACCCCGGAAGGAGCAGGAGGTGGGGGTGCTGTGTGGAGACAGTGCCCTCTCTTATCTTCAAAGTAAAAAGTCCTTCCTCTTCTCTGAAGTGCATTTCCAAGCTGGAATGAACCCTCGGCCTTTCCCCGCTTCAGCTCAGCTCAGACTTGGGAGAAACGTTTCCCCCAGAATGGAGGTGACCAGCCTGGTCGACCAGTTAACACACTGACGTCAGGCAGCCAGCGTTGCTGTCCCCTGGGTTCACTGCAGTTGGTTCTGGAGCGGAACTCTGGTCTTGACCACAGAACCAAGGCCCTGGCTCCAACCAGCCTTCCCAGGCAACCTCAGGGGGGCAGGGGAGGATCTGTGGTCTCATTTCCTCTCCACCTTGGCTTCTTTTTCACTTCACTGAAGATTAGCTATTTCCACCACGACTAGTTCCTGTTCTCAGCAGCTGTAGCGGTTGTTTCCCCACAGACAGAGCTCTGAAACACCGGTGTGGCTGCCACCTGGACTGTCCCAGCTGCAGACTTGTCCCAGGCCCAATAAGTCCTGAGCTCAAGGGTTTCTTTGTCCCAGATAAAATAGCAGGGAGAAGAAATTAAGGGACAGGAAGCGATTCCAAGAACTCCACAGTAGATACACCAATGTCCATTTTTTAGATGATTTTAATCTTATATAATAAGGTCTTTCCTATGTGAAAAATTTTATAATAAAAATGTGGAAATGTATACATTTATTACATAGAAATATGTATATGTAATGAATCCCCAACAAAGAGCAAAGATTGCAAACAAAAGATGGCCAAAATATTTACAATGAAATGTTGAAAGAAATGCAAGAGAAACAAGACACCATTTCTTATTAATGAAACTGGCAAAGGTTTTTTAAAATGTTAAACCATTCAGTAATGTTTAGTTTACAGAGAAAGGGAGAGATGCACACTGTCAGTGAAAAAGCCAACTAGTACAACTTTTTTAGAAGTATATTTCTCAGAGGACTTTAAAAAGCATATCCCCTTTGACCCAATAATTATACTTCCAGCAATTTATCCTAAATAAATAAGCAGAGATGCACACAAATATTTATGCACAGGATATTCTTCACAGTGTTATTCTTAGTAGTAAAAAAAAAAAGAGAGAGAAATAAAAGACAGGGCCTTAATAAGGTATTATACTATGGAGTACGATCCAGCTATGAAATAATGATACCAAAGAATGTTTAAACAAAGGAGAAAATGCTTAAGAAAGTAAATAAAAATCAGTTTACAAAAGTTTGCCCAGTATGATCCTTTTTTTTAAAAGATTTTATTTATTTATTTATTTGAGAGAGAGAGAAAGCATGAGAGGTGAGAAGGTCAGAGGTAGAAGCAGACTCCCCACAGAGCCGAGAGCCCAACGCGGGACACGATCCTGGGACCCCAGGATCGTTACCTGAGCCGAAGGCAGTTGCTTAACCAACTGAGCCACCCAGGTGCCCGCTCCGTATGATCCTAACTGTTAAAAAATATATATGTCCATCAAAATCTTAATAGTAGACAGTGAGATTACAGGTGGCATTAATTTTCTTTATACTTTCCTATATAGCTTACACTTGTCACATGTTTAACTTCTAAATTTGCTTAAATAAACAGGTATTATTGTCATAATCAGGAGAAAAGAAGCTATTCTCAATCCTCCTCCCTTCCTTTGAGGATACTCACGTGCATGACTACCTTTTTAAAAACCATTTGGAAGTATGTATTGAGGACCATAAAACCTTCATATCCTGCAACCTAGCAGGTTCAATTCTGGGTTTCTACCCTAAGGAAAACTCTAAGTATTCAAAAGGTTTTATACACCAAGATGTTCACCACAGCATTGTGCAAACAGAAGCAAACAACCTAAATGTCCAACAACAGAACAGTTAAGTACGCGATGGTACATTCACTTGGGGGACCACTGTGCGAGCATTTAAAAATGTTTACAGGGCGCCTGGGTGGCTCAGTGAGTTAAAGCCGCTGCCTTCGGCTCAGGTCATGATCTCAGCCCACATCGGGCTCCCTGCTCAGCCGGGAGCCTGCTTCCTCCCCTCTCCTCTCTCTGCCTCTCTGCCTACTTGTAATCTCTCTCTCTGTGTCAAATGAATAAATAAAATCTTAAAAAAAAAATGTTTACAATGACTGGCTTGGGAAAACTAGTGAAGTAACAAAGCCAAAGAGGGGAAAAAAACAAACCCAAACTGGATTAAAAAATATATACCAATATTACAACATTGTACAAAACCTTATGCAGAGAAAAAAATATGAAAGGTTTTAAAACACATTGGCTTCACTTGGTAAAGGAATTAGAAAATATGGGTGTTTTTCTTCAGTATAAATCTTTAATCTTCTTTCTAAATTGCCCATACTTTTCTTAGGGAATGTGTATTACTTTAAGAGAAAAAAGAAAAAAAGCTGAAACTCCCTCTGAGCAATGAAAACATTCCCAAATGACAAAAAGCCCACTCCATCAGTCCTATCCCCCCACCCCCGACACACTTCCCCCAGTCTAAGGCAGGGTCATATGGGAAGGTCAAGGAAATGAGGCTCCTCTCTGGTGGCCTAAGGTCTTCTCGGTGGGGTCTCTGAGCAAGGGGGTTTCTCTGACCAGCTGCTGTCAAGGGTCCTCTCCCTCCCCCATGTACTATTCCAGCCTGAACTAATTCACCACAATCCCCAGGGCTGGGAAAAAATTTCCATCGTGGCCATTTGGAACTTGATATTTAGTTCAAGTTTTTCCCAGCCCCTTTCTATGTCACCGGAGGCCCTCAAAGCCTCTTAGACAGCTAGCACCCAGACCAGCTTAGCTCCCACATCAACACTACACTTACAGCAAAACCCAAAGCCAACAGTCATCACCAGGGGAATGTGAGCAGAGGACCCATAGCAGGGACAGGCTCTGTCATACAACCCCACCCTGAGAGCCTCCTCCTGAGGGATAACCAGGGCTTTTTCTGGCATCAGAACCTTTAGACTCCATTTCAATTCCATGAATAAGCCAGCAAAGAGAAAAATGAGGGTGCAAACACAGCAAGGGCAGACAGATATCCTTTCAAAGCCCTTACAGCCCTCTGCTCCCCCTCTCTATCTTAGCGAAGGCCAGTACTGGCCAGATACTAGCTCTGAGAAATTGAGGGTGGGTGGTGATCTAGTTGGGACCAAAACAGAGACTGGGGCTCTATCAGACCAGAGATGGGTGCTCATTCTGATATTGATAAAGAAGCTCTGATAACTGCACCATCCCTAAACTTCTCAGTTCTCAACAGAATCGAGCTGCTGCTCAGACAGGGGGTAAGGAAGGATCCCAGAGAGACACAGCATAACACGGCTTCACAACCTTTTTCATATCAGGGCACACCAGAAAATAATACTATTTGTACAGCACACCGGAAAAATGGTGGAAGTGATCCCAGTCAGAGGCGACCAGTCAGGGATCTCGGCTGCCCCCAGGGGTGAGGGGTGATCAGTACCCCAGCAGAGCAGTAGGGGGAAGCCTTGGATTAGGGCACTGGGCCAGGTTAGGACTCTTAGGATCAATGTCCTGAACAAATCACCTCATGGCTTCAGACCTTGAGCTCTCCAACCTCGGCTGTCAGGCTGTGTGTCAGATCGTGTGTCTACACCAGAAAGCTGGGAGCCTGTGGTCTTGACTCACCATGACACAACTTCCCCAGCCAGTGTGGTTTTCGGGGTTGAGGAGGGTGTTCCACAGATACACTGGAACTGGGGGAAGCCCTCCTTCCGAGAGCAGGAGGCATATCCTGAAACGAACTATACAAGATATGTAGTTGGTTTCATCGTATTTCTAAACTTAAAATCCTTTCTGGGAATACAAGTGATCTCAGATCTGAGTCACTGCTGAGAGTTACAGATTTAAAAGCTACCATTTACTGAGCATATAGTAGTTGCCAGACTCTGCTATCTACGTGACTTCCAGTTTCATTATATCCACGCAGCAACTTCATGTGGCAAATACTATTATTATCTTCATTTATAAGAAGAAGCTGGGATTCAAAGAGATGAAGCAACTTGCTTTAGGCCAAACACTTTTTAAACTAGAGACTGTGGAGAGGGCAGTATTTGAGCCCACTTTGACTTGAAAGTCCATATGCTTAACCAGGACACCAGTACGTCACCTCAACAAACTTCCAAACAGCTTTTTCAAAAACCAAATCCATCATAATGATGCTGACAATCTGGGAAAGAAAAGAGTAAGAAAGGAGCAGCTCGTCTGACTCACATGATCAAGAAAAAAAGCTAATCTATATGGAGTACCTACAGGGTACCAAGGGCTTTATATACACAGCTCATCTAATTCTCATGAACCTACTAGGACAGAAATTATTACCCTATCTTCTAGGTAAGGAAATCTATAAAATATACGGATGAGGCTTAGAGAGGTTAAGACAGCTACTAAGACAGCCCTTGCTTTTTCTACTACACATGCTCCACTTCTCCCGATGGTTCGGGAAATACACCTGAGCTTGCTCCTGGGTCAAACATCCAACAGTCAGTACTGTTCCCAAACAGTAGGAGAGTGGAAAGGAAGATAGTAAAAAGGTCATGTTTCAGAAGCAGAGGAAGGAGCCCCCAGAGAAGAACTCAAATCCCTGAGAAAGCATGATTTCCCTGTGTCGGAAAAGTGAGGTAAAATCCCCTCCTCCCCTAAGACAGCTAACTAGCCCTGGCCTGCCCTGTTCCAACCCCCCAGCAGCAGCAGCAGCAGCTCAGGCACACAGAAACAAGACCAAAACAAAGGCCAAGAGGAAACAAATCAAAACTTTATACAGAAAGTATAACTTGCAAGCCGGTGGTCCCGGCTCCCGCTTGACCTGTGCTCTCTGGGTGCTCTGGTTAGTAATCAGGACACCACGTGCATGTTGTGGATATTAAGCCATCAGGTTTGCCAACTAACTAAACAAACTTGTCAACCAAGCTCCAATGAGGACACGACCAACTCTGGTTCTGAGCTCTCACGACCAACAGCCTGGCAGCCCCTACCTAAGGCAGCCCCCCACCCAGTCCACCTCAAACCATCACTTTCTCTCCAATTTGTGTAACTATGTCCTGCCAGCTCACTGGGGGGGGGGGTCCCACACCCCCACCGGAGTGCAGATTCCCTCCCACTCTTTTCCCCAACAGTTGAGCTCTTGTTCTCAAGGGCACCGAATCCCAATCTCTCCTCAGCCTCTGAGTTGGCCACGGCACATTAGTAATCACTGACTCACCCATCCCCTTGAGGAGGCTGGGGGAAATGCAGAGGGCCACAGGATGTGTGGCCCAGGTCCCTCTGGCCCTCTGCAGAGCTGGTGGGCAGAGGCTCCAGGGACATCGCTTCCCCTCACCATGCCTCTGAGCTTGCTGTGGTGCCAGTGGGCTAATGTCAGGCTCTCCACCATCGGAGAGGCCAGGATCTCTAGACAGTCCCACTGTTGCCAACAGATCTAATCTCCCTATTCCAAGCCCGATGAAATCCAATAAGGCAGCTAAGTCCACAACTATTCCCTCCGTATGGGCAAAGGCAAAGTGGGCCCTTCAGGCCATACCAACATCAACAGCAGCATTAACACTGCCCCTTTAGAGAGTTCTTTGAGGAACGGGGAACTATTTCCCCAAATTTCTCAAAGGTTTACCTCGGACAGCAAATGTTCCGTCACCTCGTCCACTTTCTTTCCCCAAAATTTCATTTTTACCTCCAACGTATTTCCCGACTCCATCCTAGTGATACCAGCTCAGATCCTCCCTATCCACAGAGCCACTGACACCAGTGCCCAATTCCCAAAAGAGAATCCCAGAGTCCACTTAAAATTCATCTATACAGATCTTCCAGGAACCTACAGAAAGACGAAAAAGAAGCGCAGGCAAAGAACACAAACCAGCCACTAGGGCTTACCATAAAGAGGGAGGAAAAAAGGAGGCGGGATGGTTTGTGTATTGTTTCAATTGGAAAAATACACTGGTGAGATGGCTTAGCCACATGTTCAGCCTTTTAGACAAACGCACTATAACTGTGCAGGATGCCTGCAGGCCATGCTGAAAATGAGCAGAATGGCACCGCTCTTTATTCCACACCCTTCCCGAGCTCCCAGCCCCCTCTCCATTCCTCCACCTCTCCCCCAAACATCTGGCCTGGGCTGGAAGTGGGACCCACTCCCTGGGAAGCCTCCATGTTAACACGAGAGGCGGTCTCCCCAGTCAGAGAACCCTGACTTGGGCTGAGGAGTGGGCCGGCCCCCAGTGTCTGAATTCCCCCGGCGCCCGCAAGAGGCTGAGAAATGCGAATTCTAGGGACCCGGGGGAGGCTGCCGGGGAAGTGGGGAGAAGTGCGAGGGGTGCAGAGGGGGAGGGAGGAGGAAGAAGCGTGGATCCTGGGGAGGTCCCCGGCTGAGGACCCCTCCTCCCAAGTGTCCGGCGGCTGAGGCCGCGCTCGGGAGGTCCCCGACGGGGCTGTCGGGCGGCCAGCGGCGGCTCAGAGGCTGCCAGCAAGGCAGCGAGTCTATCGGAAGCCCCCCCGAAGGGGCGGGCCGGAGAGGGGCACCCGGGCAAAGTCTGAGCCCGGGCACTGGGACTTGGGGGACGGTGGGAGGGGGGAGGGAGTGGGCGCAGCTCTCACCAGCACCAAGGCGAACCTCTCTTCCAGTTCACAGGGCTCAGGCATCGGCATCTTGCCGGGCGGCGGCAGCAGCGAGACCGAAGGCGGCTCTCCCGGGCCCCCCTCGGCGCTCTCCAGGTTGCCCATCGCGGCGGGGCCCCCTCGGGGGCCTCAGCCCCCCACCTCCACTCCCGGGGGCCTCGGGGCTCGGCCGCTCCGACCCGGCTCCTCCCTCAGCGTCGGCTCCCCTAGTCCCCACTCCTCTGCCCCGGCCGGGGCGCTAGGAGCTCCTCGGGGTCCCGCAGGCGGTGGCGCGCGGCGAGGGCGG